>PVIH01012417.1:0-63681 GCA_004025045.1 Sigmodon hispidus
CTCAAACTATTTCACACAGTAGAAACTGAAGGAATATTGCCAAATTCCTTTTATGAGGCTACAATCACCCTAATACCCAAGCCACTCAAAGACACAACAAAGAAGGAGAATTACAGACCAATTTCCCTCATGAATATTGATGCGAAAATTCTCAACAAAATTTTGGCTAACCGTATACAACAATGCATAAAAGATATCAGTTTCTTAAATAAGAAGTGTAACTGAGCCTAGGATACTGGTAAGGGTTAAAGGTCATGGCAGTCACCTCTTGGTCAGTATTGAATAATCAAGTAATGACTCAAAAGTTTGCTTCAGATGTACATACTCTTCAAATTATTCTACACAAGGCATAACTCATTATTTGGTTTAATTAAACCAGCTCCCTCTACACTGACTCTGGTGCCTCATCATGGAGGTGTTCTATGCTTATATTTTTGATATAGAGGTGAAAACACACCTTCAGAAACATTCCCAGAACAAAACAGGGGATGTGGTAAGTACTGTGATAAAGGGATAATCAGGTTGTAATGATGTATCCATTGAGAACAAGCCATTTGATTCTGCTCAGTCTCAACCTTCATCTGCAGAGAAGCAGTCACTCAACCTTCAGTCATGAACACACAGCCCTAGTGACTGTATTACTGTTCTGTTTTTTCATGGAAGACATCCTAGCCTTCACCAGGATGGGAGCCATGTCTACCTTGTGATAGTACAGACCTGGTACATAATACTATATTGGATTCACAAAGGTGTGCTGAGTACCAAATGAATTTAGACTTGCTTATCCAAGATTCCTGTAAGGCGATGCTCACTGCATCCTGAAGTTCTACCCTTCTGCCCTCCAACCCAGCTGCTGCAGTGAAGGCTCAGACCAGGAGCAGCAACATCTTCTTCTACCATCTGAACCACAGGCTGAAGTCTGAATCTCTTTATTTTATAAGTTTTATAAGTTTATAAGTTTTCAGTTACTGTAATTGATCTTATGCCAGACATTATCCCACATAAAGAATGAAGAGCCTCTCTCTCACTGCTAAAGAGAGTCCATCTATCATCTATACTACAGAGAGCAACGCAAGGATTAGAAAGTGTGGTTATCTTTAATTCACTTATCATAACAGCCTCTTCCCTGTGAGATCCAGTCCTGGGTCTTCATGACTTAGATAAAAGGAAATCTTCAATGACATATTTGGTATTACAGTCAGAGTGCCCATTTCCCTCCCATGTGGCCCGGACTGACCTTCTTGGTAAACACAGATGCAAACATTCTCAATAAAATACTTGCAAATCAAGTTCACAATCATAGAAAAAAGATCATTTATCATGACCAAGTTGGCTTCGTTCCAGGGATGCAGGGAAGGTTCACATGTGTAAGTCAGATGAATATAATTCATTACATAAATGGACTTAAAGAAAGAAATCATGTGATCATCTCAATAGGCCTTTGACAAAAACCAATCATCTTCTGATGCTAAATTTCATGAGAAGACTAGGGATGGAGAAAACACAACTATTTCAACATAATAAAAGACACATATGAGAAAAAACAGTCAATAGCATGCTAAATAAAAAAAAAAAAAACCCAAAACCTCAAAGCATTCCCATGGAGGACTACAAGAAAACAGGGATCTACCTCTCTCTACTCCTGGTCAATGTCATGGTTAAAGGCTTAGCTAGGAAAAAATGAGAAGAAAAGGTTTGAGATTTCTCCCTAATTGTTACATGCCTATTAGTGTCATTCTTTGGATCTTGTTGAAGCAGCCACATTGCTGCAGTATCCGGAGTGTAATTTCCCTTTCATATCTAAGAGAAACAATCTCACAATAGATTTCCAGGTCTTATGCTTCTTACAGTCTTCCCTCACCCCCCACCTGCTTCTTGATGTACCTTGAACCTTGGGCTCAGGACTTGTAGATGTATCAGTTAGGGCTAGGAACCTTGTGAACAGCTGTTGTCTGTATTTTGACTAGTTGTGGTTTTCTGTAATAGTCTTAATCTGCTGCTGCTGGGGAAAAAAGCTTCTTCAATGAGGATTGGGAACTATAATTATCTATAACTTTAAGGATATATATTTAGAATGCAGTTGGCAATTATGTTGGTCTAGTAAAGTGATGGCATTAGTCTTGACCTCACTAGATCTAAGTAGTTGTCTATGTTTTTACTACCAGGCATGGTTTCTCTCCTTCAGTTACAATTGGAGAGCTGTTGGTTAATGACAAGATGTGAGTGCCACTTTTGAACCTTTGGAGATACCTTGCTACGTTGGCCATTGTTACAGTTCATAGGCATCACAGTAGGTAGAGCTGTTGATTGTTCTTCAGCTTTTGCAGCTAACAGAGGGGCTCCAGGCGCTATGAAAACTTCTTTTCAGTAATCTTAGTTGATGAACATCATACTCATTGCCACGCCTCCTTTCAGGAGGTGATAGCTTCTAACCCCACACTAGTTATGTACAACAATTCTTAACAAATAGCACTTTTTGTAAATAATATCTCTGGTTTATTCTATTCAATGCCATCTGGATCTGGGTACAGGTCACACAAACTTTTATTGTCAAAATCACATGGCTATGGTTAAGTTAAATATTATTTCATCTCAGTTCTTTTTTTAAAGAAATATGTAAATTTAGAATGTGTGTGCTACTAAATAATATGAATATATAGATTAAAAATACTAAAAATTATACAATTATCATTAATAATTTAAGATAGTAAGATTTTTATTATAAGAATCAACTATGATAAATGT
This sequence comes from Sigmodon hispidus, assembly GCA_004025045.1. Classification (NCBI taxonomy): domain Eukaryota; kingdom Metazoa; phylum Chordata; class Mammalia; order Rodentia; family Cricetidae; genus Sigmodon; species Sigmodon hispidus. Next base: position 2,746 of record PVIH01012417.1, read on the forward strand.
AATGAAGTATAAATATTAATTACTTTGAGAAACAAAACTGATACAATAAATTATTGTATGGTCTCCTAGCAAAATGTTATTTTTCATAATCATTTTAATTACAGTATAAAAGATGACATCTTGGACACATTTCAATGTTATCACACTCTATGAAATTAACAATCTAACTTGGTAAAGCACAATTCATTGTCTTGCACAATTAATTTTTTAATGAAAGATACACACTGCCAGTGTACCAAAGAGAAAGATACAATCTTTGAAACAATAAATGATGTTTGAGATTGTCTAGTGGAGCTAAATTTGAGAGAATAAAAGAAAAAGAATGATACTTGAAAACAATTTCAGTTTTGTCGTTTGGTTTCTCTGAAATGTCCCAAGAGAGACAGTGACACCTGGTAGCCATGGCAATGCTCTGTGGAACATCCACAGAACCCCAAGGGGGCTTAACTACAGGAAGCTAGTCTAGCTGAAGCATCACTTTTAAAAAGGCCATATGTGTGGATAGCTCTCAGGAATCAAAGCCAACCCCCGCCCCAAATAAAAACAAAAAAACTACTTGAGCATCATGTAACTGTCCATAAACAAATATGGAAAGTTCCATAAGGCTTGTGCTATTGATCCTTTTAAAAAAGACAGGATCCTTTTATGTAGCCCAGGCTATCCTGAAACTATAGATCCTCTTGCCTCAGTGTTTTAGCCTTAATGTGTCTTTGAGAAAACCTGAGCTACCTAAAACAATAAAACCAAATATAAAATCTATTCTCCATGAACTGGTGCACCCTTCACTTTCTTCCAGTGTAACAAAAAGTTCCTGGCCTGGGCTTCCAGCCTAGCCCCGAGGTTCAGATTCACTTGCAGCCCAACTGCTCCTTAGTACCAAATAATCACACACAGGCTTATATTAATTTCATGGCTCAGATATATTGCTAGCTAGCTAGCTCTTTCATCTTAACTCAATCTATTTCAGTTAATCTGCTTAGCCATGTGGCTTGGTACCTTTTCTCAGAGCAGCATGGTTCTCTTCTTTCCTCTGCGTCTGTTGGCATCTCTCCTGGTGACTCTCTGGCTTCTCTACTCTGCTCTTCCTGTTCCCAGAGTTTTCTTAGTCTAGTAGCCACACCCACACTTCCTGTCTACCTTCTGCCAATCAGCTTTTTATTAAATCAGTAGGAAGGACAAATACAGTGTAACAGAACATAATCCTACTACATTACCCCCTCTTTTTTTCTTTTCAAAACAAGAAACCCAAATCTACATTTCAGCCTCTCTGCATCTCCACACTACATCTGCCTCCTAAATGTGTATTATTTGGGCTTATGCTAGCACTGACTCCTAAACTTATTAATGGCTCAGATTTGTTGGGTTTTCACTGTGGTTCAAGGATAGAGTATAGAAAAACATGCTCAGTCAAGTGATGCTTGCCTGATCTAAAGTTTCCAACAGAGCCTGTGATAGGCTTTCTTAAGTGCTTACCCAGATGGCAGGCACAGTAAAAATGGAAGATGAACCTGAGGTTAAGGATCAAACATCAAAAGCAGAATCTTGTAAGTACAAATATAAGTGTGACATTTTATAAATGTAAGTCAATGTGAACTTACCTATAAACAGTTACAATAATGAAACCTTCACACAAAAGGAGAAAAAAACTTATTTCTTTATAAGGAATATGGCCTCTGCACTCTAGATTCAAATCCTGCCCTGTTCAGTCATTGGTAATTCACAAGCACCTTAAAAATAAACTCTAACATGCCTTTTAGATGTCTGTAACATATATATTAGATGTTACCAAATAAACATCCAGAATGCCAGTCAATTTTGAATATTGGATTAATAGTGATTTCTTTTGGCTGTGTTCCATGCAGCACCAAGCAGAAAATGTAAAGCTAGAAGGAAACATTGATCATCTGTGCTAACAATGAATTCTGCCCTTTGAATAGCCTGAGATTTAAAGGTCATTCTTCCCAACTTCCTGAATGTTCCTTACAGATAAAGATACTGAATAGAAATCCAGAAGAACTAAAAACATTCATCTCAGAATTGAAACAGACAGTCTTGAAGCAAACAAAAAAGAATAACAAAATGCTTTACAAAATAAATTTAGCTTATAAGATAGTTCACATCATTCCCAAAATACATTGTAGCATCCAATTGCCTACATTAGGCAAATGGAAATTATGGATTCTTCTATGTACATGTGCAATGTGAGCAGTTGGCTTTGGGCTTATAGTTATATTATTTTTTTTGTTAGCTATTCAGTCAGCATGGCTGCTTTATGGCCCTGAACAACCTAACATAATTTACTTTATTTGTGTTACTGTATGATTTATGGCTCAAACAAGATCACAATGTTTGATCAAGTCAGAGGACAAGGAGTGTTAGAAGAAGGCAACGTTTTACAAAATTAAATTACTGACCTGTCTTTTCTCCAATCTTCTTTAAAGAAAAAGTTCTTCTGATAGAGTAGAAATGCTATAAAAGCATTTTTGTTCTCTCAAAGTCTTGAAATAATCCATTTCTTCTAAACACAGCAAGGAGCAATTGTTCTTTTCTCTTTGTATTTCTCTTTTCAGAATTGTCTTTTAGAGAATAACTGTTTAATCCCTCTGAAACTTTTATTCAGTATCTTTTTTGGTAAGGCCTCCTGTCTTTACATTTGCTATCTGTGCTGGTTTGAAAGAAAATGGCCCACAAAGGTCATAGCACTATTGGGAGGTGTGGCTTTGTTAGAATAGGAGTAGGTGTGGCCTTGCTGGAGGAAGAAGGTCACTGTGGAGGCGGGCTTTGAGTTCTCCTATGCTCAAGCCACTCCCAGTGTCACAGTCTACTTCCTGTTAGCTTCTGATCAAGATGTAGCCAGTAGCATGTCTGCCTGCATGCTGCCACACTCCCTACCATGATAATGAACTGAACCTCTCAACTGTAAGCCACCATCTTAATTAAATGTTTTTCTTTATAAGATTTGCCATGGTCATGGTGTTTCTTCACAGCAATAGAAACCCTAACTAAGACAGAAGTTTATACCAGGAGTAGGGTGTTGCTGTGATAGGCCTGACCTTGTTTTTGTTTGGAGGAATTTAGACTTTGATACTTTGGGTTAGGAAAGCAGTGAAATGCTTTAAGCACTGCTTAATGAGTCATGCTATTAGGAGAATGGAAGACAGTGGTACTGGAGTTATTTGAACATCAGGGGCTGACTCAAGCAAGACATTTTAGAGCAGAAAAATTTTAGTATGGTACCTAGAAATTTAGTATGATTTTTGATGAAGAATATGGCTATTTTTTTTCTTTTTTTGCGTTCCTCTGAAAAGTTTGCCTGAGGCTAAAATGAAGAGCTGTGGATTAATTCCACTGGTAGAGGAAATTTCAAAGCATTTTACTATAGACTCTGTTTTGTGGTTATTAGTGTTAACTCTAATGATATATATACATATGTACATATATATATACATATATGTGTGTAATGAAAAGGAGAAAGCTTAGCAGGGAAAAATATTGGAAGAGAAAAGTGGAATGAAGTTAAATCTTATTATTCAAGGAGATAAGCAGATTAAGAAAAGAATAAATGAGTGGTAACCTCAGGGCAAGATTCCACCCAGCTAAATTTCCAATTTGTTATAAGGGATTAGAGAAAAGCTCAAAGATGGGTGTGGTGGGCTATGCCTTTAATCCCAGCACCAGGCAGAAGCTGGTGGATCTCTGAGTTTGAGGCCAGCCTGATTTGCAAATCCAGTATCAGGAAAACCAAGTTTAGGCAGTGAAGGGCAGAAAGTGAATGAGTATGTAATTGAACAAGAGGTTTATGTTCCATCCCCAGTAAGCAGGAGAACTTGGCAGGGTCAGCCAGTTCTGTAGTTAAAGATGGGAGAAAGGGGCTATGAAATTTGCCCCCAAGACTAAGAAAAGTCACTGAGACCAAGCATGTGTCAGGACGTACCCCAATGGAGGTCTAGTAAAGAAGCCATTGCAGGAAACTATGAAGTTGAAGCCTGGATTGCCTTAGTGATGTCAGAGTCCTAGCATACATGGTGAAGAAAGCTGCTAACTGGGAATGGAACCAACCCAGGAGAAAGGAGTGTGTTGTGGTCAACACAGCTGAATGGACTCGGAGAGCTAAAGAGTGCTTTGACATCAGACATAAAGATACAGAGTTTGGAGTTTGTCCAGCTGGTTTTCAGTCTTGCTTTGGTCTAATATTTTCTCACTATACTCCCTTTCCTATATTTTGGAATAGTAATGTTGGAAGTATGTGATCTGTTCTTTGATTTTATAGGGGATTACAGTCAGATTATTATTTGTCTCAGAAAAGACATTGAACTTTAGACTTTTAAATTAGTTAGAAACTGTTATAGACTATGGGGACTTTAGAAGTTGGACTGAATGCATTTTTGCATTATGATATGGTATAAGCCTTTGGGGACCAGGAAGTGGAATGTGGTGGTTTGAAAGAAAATGGTCCCAATGGGAGTGGAACTACTAGGAGGTGTGGCCTTGTAGGAGTAGGTGTGGCTTTGTTGAAGGAAGTGTTTTACTATGAAGGTGGATTTTGAGTTCTCCTATGTTCAAGCCACTCTCATTGCCACAGTCCACTTCCTGTTGCCTTCTAATCAGGATGTAGCCAGCACTATGTCTGCCTGTACACTGACATGATTCCTACCATGGTAATAATGGACTTAACCTCTGAACTGTAAGCTGCCACTGTAAGGATTCCTGGCATTCCCTAGCTGAGCCCCTCGACTCAGATGGGATGCACTTTGCACTGAGGCATGACCCTGGGCGTGGCTATGTAAACCCTGCAGCACTGCGAATGGAAGCACCTCCCTGGACCCGTGACGCAGACCCATGCCCGTGCACACCCCTTCCCTTAAAAGCGACTGCGAGCATGTGCTCCGGCCCTTTTTTCTCTGTCCCCTCTCTGACTTCTGTCTTGCTCCTCTGTTTCTTCACCCACCTGGGACTCCTCTCTTAAATAAACTCTAGTGTGTGGCCTTGTTAGTGTGTACTTGCTCTCACTCGCAGAACTAACAGCCACTTCAGTGAAATGTTTTCTTTTATAAGAGTTGCTGTGGTCATGGTGTCTCTTCACAGCAACAAAAACCTTAGTTAAGATACTATTTGGTACTACCAAAAGTTACTTGGAACATCATAATGTGGAAAAAAAGAATCTTCATTGTTCATCAATACTCAAATGTGATTGGGCATCCACATACTGATTTAGTGAAGCTGATGATTCTTTTTTCTCTAGAAAATTCTTTCAAACTTAAAAATTCTTTTTCCTTTCCTTATCTCAATACTGTCATTGTCTAGCCAGTCATACCTCTCAACCTGCACTGAATCATAGCTTTCCACCTGTCTGTGGAAAACAGTCTGTGCTGTTTTGATAAACAAGTTCCATGAACATTTCTGAAGCTAATGTTTTATCACTTATACTTCTAAGATGATCATCCCATCCTGCCACACTCAAGGTACCAAAAGCTATATTTTCTAATTTCATAAGTATTTGTGATGATAGGAATGATAAAAAGATAGATTATTGAATTTACTCTAATCCAAAAATTAGCTGTTAATCTCAAAATATTTTAAGTTGGTATGCATTTTGATTTATTGATACAAATTTAAGGTCAGTTCTGTTAAGCTGTATGTATTTTCTACTCTTGTTTAAGATATGATGCTTATGTAACTCATTTAAAAATTAAAATGTATAATTAAGAAATGCAGATTAATAGTCATCTGTGATAACCAAACTTATAGTCATATTAGATAGGATTTTTTTTAGGTATACAAAGATATATTTCAATCAGATAGGTAGTCTTCAAACACTTCTAATACCTAGAGAATATGGCATTTAAAATATTTTAAGAACTGAGACTTTTCTGGACAGTGAGACAGGTCTGCTCCTGTCTGCAATACCATCTACTTCAAGAGAATAAGGGGCACTGACGAAACACTATATGGAGTTTACTTTGTTTGTGGCAACTGTTAGCCACTGGACAACACAAAAAATACAAGAAGCTGGTCTTGTATTGGCTGCTTGACAGTATGCTGTAAAAACTGGACATGCAGCTTCCATAGGTATGTGACCTTTGAACTTTGGCAAAACAAGTCAAGAAGGTCCTTCAGGTTCCTGCTTTGTAGAAAAAAAACTGCCAGACATCCTTTAGGATACAAGGAGAAGAGACAGATGAACTACACCAGAATGGGCAGAGCAGTACTTCAGGTTTTCTGCTTCACTGAAAGGTAAGTCAGAGACTCTAGGCCTGTAGGCTGAAGATGGATGCTCTAATGTTACAAAGAAACTTTGAGTGACTGTTCAGGCAGGCAGATGTCATCGCTGTCATTTCTAGATTTTGGAAGTTACTTGCACTTCCTGTTTACTTGGGTAATACATCCTTCTGTGGTCTTTGATGTAGTTGAAGATTAGGTAGTTATAGGTATAGTTTTTCTTAGTTATTATAAAAGATATATTAGATATGAAACTTTAGACTCACAAGGATAAAGTAGATGATAAAATATTTCCTTTAATTTTGTTAAATACGAATAGACTAGATATTATAACTATAATTTTTCTTTGATAGCTGTTTTGTTATGTAATGTTGCTATGTTGAAACTGAAACCTTCCTTTTTGGTTAGACAGAAAAGAAGAAGTGATGTGGGAATGTTTTTCTATATGCTGTAAATATTATTCTTTAAATAAAGGACTGTTTTGGCCTGTGACAGGCATCATAGGAGTAGGCAGAGAAATCAAAGCATAGGAAGGGGAAGGAGGGTGGAGTCATACAGAGACATGATCCAGCCACCCAAGAAACAAGATGTAATGAAATAGGTAAGCCAAAGGCTATACAGCAAGACAGAGTAATGGAAATGGATTGAATTAAGATGCAGGAGCTAGCTAGAAATATGCCAGTGACATAGACCAAACAGCATGAAATTAATATAAGACTTTGTGTGATTATTACTAAGTGGCAGTAAGGTGGCCGAGTGAAAGTAGGCAGGCCAGAAACTTCCTGTTACAGATGGCGCCCAACATGGGGTGCCAGCTAGCAAAGTATCATATAAAGGATTAATATTTATTAAGGGGTAAATTAACACTTACAATACAAATTGAACCTTAAGACAATTCTTCGAGATGGAAATGTCCCACAGAGGGCTGCTGGTTCGCTCTCAGAGAATGCAGGAACAAAACAGGAAGGAGGTTGGTGTCCCAGCATCTCAATGGGGTCTGACCATGCCCCATTCAGGCTCCCAGCACTCCACAGACATGCCTCCAAGCTTTGCCAGCTAACATTTAAATCCCACTACAGAGCACCTCTGTTCTTTTCAAGATTCCCATATGTTTCAAACACATTCTGAATCCTCAAGAAATTCCACATGAGTTCCTTCAATTTCTCATTCTTGCTCCCATAGCTTTTATTCTTATATCTGATTTATTGTCTTTTATCTCTGAAAATTCTTAATTTTCAATGATTTCTCATCATGATCCTCTTAGAAAAAAAAAATCAAGAATGCATTTGTTAAGCCAGGAAGTGGTGGCACATACCTTTAATTCCAAGCACTGGAGAGACAGAAGCAGCCAAATCTCTGAGTTTGAGGTCAGCCTGGTCTGCAGAGTGAGTTCCAGGACAGCCAGAGCTACCCAGAGAAACCCTGTAGAGAACATCTCCCAAAAAGAATGTATTTGCTTATGTAACTACATCTTCTAGAATTGGGTCTCAGCAGCTCAGAGATTATTACCAAGGCCTAGGTTTCTCCTTATTTATTCAGTTACAAGCAGACTTTTCCATATGTGGTCTATCTCCAACCCACCATGCATTTGGCTTCCACCCTGTCTAACAGTTTTCTCCCTACAGTCACCAATGGCCCTCTCCATAATGGACACATAATGGTCTTCCTCTCACACAACTTGTTCAATGCACTCAACCTTTCTTTTATTTCACAGTTCCTTTGGTTCCTCACTGAATTCTTCACCATGTCAAAAAACTAAGCGTTGGTTTTCATATGGCTCCAATTTCAATTCTAAGCTCTCTCAGTTTCCATGGATAAATTAAAATCAAATGCACTATCACCTACATCTATCATTTTATTATTAAAACTTGATCTCTCTTTTAAATATAACAGTGACTCCTAGATTATCTAATAATTCTTACATTTGACCAGACTAAATCAGCTGCTGTCTAGGTTCTATGCCATGGTTTTATTTTAGGTATTATTGCTAGTCTCTCTACTTAGATGATACTACAAATCTAAAGCTGTTTAAAATCTTTTTATATTTAATTTACTTAATCCTATCCATTCAAGCCTGTGAATCTTTATAGAATCTCTAAAATACATGTGATTCAGAGAATTAGGAAATTCCATTACATTTCTATGTGACTGCACAGCTTTGGGGCTTAAAGTATCCCAACCAGTCCTTTATGCCATATCAAGAGATATCTTTCTGGAAATAACTTGCCCTGTTCTTTTAAGGTCTTATTGATTAAAACAAGGTTTAAATTCTTAAGTACAGTACATGAGGAACTTCTGAAGTTTACTATATTTTCCTTTCAAGGCAGACGTCTTCCACTGACTGCATTTCTATGCTCTACACATGGGTGAATTTTCACATACAGTTTGATTTGTCATAAAACCATCAATTCTTTGGATTATTTTCTTGCCTTCTATATTCATTCCAGGTAGAGTCAACCATGCCTTTCCCTGTGATATGGCTGTACTCTGTCCATGTGTCTGTTATGTCCTGATTACCTTGAATTGCAATTATTTATTTTCAGTTTTCCCATTGCACTATGTCTCATGATGTATATTTTCTTTTTATTCCTGAAACATTTCAGAATCTTTGGAAAATTAACTGTACTTATAGTGAACTACTGGCCATTTACTAATTTGATTACTTAGTAAAGTTCTCGTAACACACAAGTGTTGGAAATATAGAGTTAAAAAGGCAGGGAAATAAGATTACTATGGAGCTAGCATTGTAATGAGCCCTCAAAACTACACATTTCGGGGCTGGAGAGATGGCTCAGAGGTTAAGAGCACTGACTGTTCTTCCAGAGGACCTGAGTTCAATTCCCAGCAAAACCACATGGTGGCTCACAACCATCTACGATGAGGTCTGGTGCCCTCTTCTGTAAAACTGTATGAATAATAAATAAATAAATCTTTAAAAAAAAAAAAAAAAAAAAAAAAAAAAAAAAAAAAAAAAAAAAAAAAAAAAAAAAAAAAAAAAAAAAAAAACTACACATTTCAATATTAACATATTAAATTATTACTAAGTCCAGATCATACAGTTACTGATTGATGAATATTTATAATCAAATAATTGAATTTTCTGAAGACCTAAGTTAAATAGCATTCCTTGTTTGTGGTGGCTATTTTTGGTTGTCAACTTAATTACATCTGAAAATCACTAAAATCCAAAACTGAAAGCTAAATGCCTTTACTCTGGATCTTAGGATAGAAAGACACACCTTTAACCTGGGCCATACCTTCTGCTGAAATCTGTAAGGATATGAAAGAAGGAAGCTTTTGATCTTTGCCTCATTCTCCTTGTCTTGCTAGCAAATCTATCCTTCACTGGCATTAGAGCCATTTATTTGGGATCCCAGGGTCTACTGAAGACCAGCTGGAACATCCAGCCCCGTGGACTGAGCAACTACTAGATTCTTGGACCTTCCATTCACAACTAGCCATTGTTAGATTAGCTGAACTGCAGCTTGTAAGTTAGTCTAATAAATCCTTTTTCTCTCTCTGTAGATATATAGTTATGCTTCTATAAGTTATGCTACTCTAGACTGATATATAAACCTGACTAATACAATGTTTCTTGTCAATTTTAAATAAAAAATGAAATTATAACATTTGGTATAAAAATCTAATAGCTAAGAAAGTCCAATTTCTATTTCATTAAAGTGATAAATTCTCTTTTAGGAAAAGTAAATGAAATCATAAAAAGACACAAAAGTTATTTTTTTTCCTGTGAATGCTCATTATTTTGATTTATGTATGTGTGCTTGGGCAATTCTAAGTTTTTAACCAGCATTGTAGAATCAAGTATTTCCTGTCAAGTTCCAGAACTATGTGTTCTTACAAGAACAAAGACAAACTACAAAGCCTATAAAGGTTAGTGAGTTGAATGCTGAAAAAGTTCTTGTTCAAGGCAAGTTGAGAAGCAATGTTTGCCTACCCAAACTGACAAGTCATAACATTCAAAGCTAACAATGACAAAGCATTTTTATGTGACATGCATATTTAATAGCCTTAACTCATGCTCACTTACACATTAAGTTATCTAATGTTTTATCTTAGTAGACATCGCAGAGCTTGCAAGCAGCAGAGCAGAGATTCTGAAAACACAATCTTTTAAAATTCATTTCTATTTTATTTTATGTGTATGGGTGTTTTATCTGCATGTCTGTGCCCACAAAGGGCAGAAGAAAAAGCAGATTATAGTTCCAGATGGTTATGAGCTGCCTTTTGAGTATTGGGAATCAATCTCCAGCCCTCTGGAAGAGCAGCCAGTGCTCTAACAATGTTATATTTTATTAAAATAGGGATATATTTATATATAAGAGCAATATAATTTTTTCATTTTTCATTGATATTTAGTAGAAGTCATTTAAAATGCTGATATAAATATGGTAATTGATTGAGGCAGTAAGATGAGAATATTAAGGTTAGGCTTAAGGTTAGGGTTAGCCACTAATAATAAATATCCAGAAGCCTTTTTATCCATAATCCAATGGAGGCATATTGTTTAAAACATTCTGAGACTCTTCAAATGCTCTTAATTGTGTACAAGGAGGTATGTAAATTGTCCATAATAGTTAAAAGAAAACAGATTATGCTAATGAGTCAATTCTTATCACTGTACTGGCACGCTTTTCAAACAGATGTGGCAGAAAGTACAACATTTTGTATATTAAATTGTGTCATTCTATTGAATAGTTAATAAATTCTAGTGGATTTTGTGTACAAACATTTTGATTGGCTTACTCATTTGGATTCATAGTTCATATTGGAGGAAGGATAGTCCCCTGTTTTACTTCTTTTTCAAAGGGCTGGGATGGTGAAAAGACAGAGCAGGGCATTCTTAGTATTTCATATTTCTGTTGTTTGTTGTTATTGCTCCTGTAAATCAGGACCTGATAAACTAAGCAGGTCACATTCTCAGCTATCTCCAAGATGGTCAGAAAAGTATATTTACTTTCAATTTGCAGTAATTCTTAGGCCCTGTCTTTCCAGGTAAATCATTTTTGCCATCCCAGTAATGCACCAAGGACATCGATTCCTTTAAAATAAAGATGTGTGAGACTCTGAGGGCAAATGTTCTTAGACTGTAATTTTACTGCCTTAGAAGCAGTATCTAAGAAATAAGGCCTGGAGACCTTTTTCTATATCATTTTTCTTTTCTGATCAAACTGAAGCTTGCTACACTGTCCAAGGTAAGACAAATGCATATTCTCCATATTTAAAGAACATCATCCTTAAAATGTGAGTGGTGATTTTAAATGTCTTTCAGATCTAGCAGAGATGCTCATGTTTCAGTGATTTTACAGCCAGTCATTTCAAGTATCCATCTAAATCCACTCTCTGGAAAAGGGTAATGAAAGGACTACATTATAAATTAATGTATCCCTTTAAATACCATCACATGTATGAGACTCATCAAGGATTTGAACTTCAGACTACTGTCTCTCATCTTAGTCTAGCGACTATGATAGATACGGTCCCCTTGCTCTCTTTCATCTCCTTGGTACTTGGCCTCTTGCTGCAGACCCAGGGTTCTCCTAGTTCTTCCCATCTACCCCTATTTAGTCCTTCCTTCCAGCCCATCTCCATTCCTTTGTGACTCTGCTGACCCACAGAGCCTCCCTATGCCAGGGACCCAGAGCCACCTTCCTAGGCGGGGACTCGGGGAAGCTTCATGCAATAGATGCTAACTAACACAGAGACCCACAACTGGACAATGGGCAAAGAGTGAAAGACTTTGGACAATTCAGTCCTAGATGGGATGTCTTTATCACAGCCCTCCCTTAAGGCTCAGGGAGCTATTTGGATGAGGCATGAGTGATGCCAAGGAAACAGAATCCAGACACAACATGCTGAAATGCATGAACTCTCACAGATAGAGACAGCACACACAAGGAGACTACACAGTTTCAGACCAGACAAGAAGCCCATCATAAAGAAAGAGAAGTGGACACAAAGCCACACCACCTAGGAGCTACTAACAATTAAATCTGCCAGGAAAGGAAATATCAGTTTTCTCCAGTGGAGTGTCACTGGAAATGTCAACCACAGTTCAAAAAAGGTCCCATGGTAGGAATAGTTAGAAAACACAAAATAAACTTGATTTATTTTGCATTTTATTTTGATATATCTGTCTATATTTATATATGTATATGTTTGTTGTGATTTTCATTTTTTTGAGGGCTTGGAGAGAAGAAGTATGAGGTTGGGTAGGTAGAGAGGTGGGAAAGATCTGAGAGGAGTTGGAGAATGGGAAAGAATAAAATCAAAACAGATGAGAAAATTTTAAATAAAAATTAAATAATTAAAAAGTAGAAATATGACGATGGAAATGAGGCTCAGTAATAGAGGACTGTGTGTATATAAGGCCCTGGGTTTGAACCCCAGCATGGAAAAACGCAGGGGGGGGGGGAGAGAGAGAGAAAGTGATAGGTGGCATGTGGAGGTGAGAGAGAGGGCACAGAAGGAGGGTGGGGGGAGAGAGAGAGATGAGAGAGAACTGTGTTTCTAATGATATATAATTATGAGGAATTATACAATTTATTTTAGAATATCAACTTGGATACTTTAAGTATAGCTCAATTTATAAAAAAAAAAATAGAGCATTTTCTGTTTCTTTAGATTTTGAATCCAATGTTGGGGTCAGAAAAGGGTCCAATAGAATACTTACTAAAAATTTTAGACAAATAGGAACCAAATCTCCTCCCAAAACTACCCAGCTAACTACTTCCCATCACTCATTCATCAATTACCATTCTTTAGAAGAGAAAAACCAGTGGAGAAGAAGATAAATTGAATCACTAGATCAAGAAAGGATCAAAGCATCCTTATGCCCTCAGGCAAACAAGTAAATGGCTATGCTGGGAGTAGGCATGCCTTTCAGAACGATGTGTAAAATGGGGAGGCAGAGAAACAGCTAAGGAGAAGGCAGTGCAGTGTGAACCCCATTGGGCCCCACAGGCACCCAAGTCACTGCTGACAAAAACCCATGGGACCAGGATACCAAGCAGGTATCATCACAGGCCTCAGGCTAGGTGAGGGTTAGCATCTAGGACTCCATAGCAGAGCAGAGATCACCATCAGGAGTAAAGGAAACCCTTGAGAACAGAAATAGATTTAATGAAGGTGACCCATGAAACCTTGCTAGATTCTCACTGATATAAACTCACCAATCATGCCCTGAGAGCACCTGATAGGAAGTCACAATTGAGCTGCAGAAGTAGAGACTAAAGAAAACTCCAGCTTTTCCTTGAAACGTGCATGGATTTCATCAGTATCTTTATATGTAAAAGATTCAGCAACAGACCCAAATCCCATGATTCTAAAACAAAGCAGCAACCTTGTCTTTGTGGTGATGGTTCAAAGTTGGCAGCAGATGCTCAACCCTGTCAACAGGAAGAGAATATGCGTTTAGATAAAGTGAAACTTCAACAAAACCCCAGCTGCATTTTCAAGTCCTGTCAAGTGTCAGACAAATTACAATTGTTCAAATAGAAAGAAGTCAAGCTGTCCTTTAACCACTCACCGATTTTACATTGACTCCAGACTTAATTGACTGCTGTTCCTCCCACTAGGAACAGTAGAAAATGAGAAGTTTCCAGCAGTCTAGAGGCAGTCACCTTTTTAAGGACAAAATAGCAATTTGTTTATTAACTTTTATAAATCGTTTCACAGTGATCTTCATACCTTTAGAAGTTGATAGACAATGGAGAATCACATTCTCAGCATTCCTGGTTCACTTAGTCCCTGTGCACTACCCACAAGTATATTATTTTCACCTGTCTAGACTCTGCTCTATACCCCGAACTGCCTGAATGGTTAAATAGATACTGAATGAAAGTAAATATTTGACAGGATGTGGAGGGTCATGAGTTGGGGCCAGCCTGGCCTACAAAGCAAGGCCCTCAAGAAGAAGAAAAGAGAAGAAGAGAGGGAGGGAGGGAAGAAGAGAGGGAGGAGGAAGGAAGAGGACCCTTACCACTAAATCATGTACTTTCAAAATCCATTTGTTGACCTTTGAGGGATGTGACTATATCTAGAGGTGGGGTTCCTCTTCCTCTTGCTTCTCCTCCCTCTCCTCTTCCTCTCCTTCTTCTTCTTCTTCTTGAGGGGTGGGTCGTCCTATATAGGCCAGGCTGGCCTCAAGTTCATGATCCTGCACACTCCATCACCTAAGAGCTAGGATGACAGATATATACCACCACAACCAGACAAAGCCAAGGCCTTTAAAGAAGTTAAAATTGTGTCAGCATTGACCCTAATGCAATATGATTTGTGTGCTTATGAGAAAAGGCAGTTTGCCTGTTGGTAATCAGGAAGCCTGTATAAAGACTCTTGGAGAAGACAAGCTAGACATGGGGCATCAGAAAAATCTAACTTACTGTCCTTTTGACCTTGAGCTTCCAGCCTGCAGGACAGGAAGACTAAAAATTGCTATTTACACTATTCTGTTATGGAAGTCCCAAACAACTAATATTTATATTGATGGAGCCAACAAATTAATAAGTGCAGAAGGTTTCAGAAAAAATTGTTTGGTGAATGTTAGATTTAGTCATGCAGCAGAACTCCAGCTACGAGCATGAACTGGTCTTGGTCTCTTTGAGTACATTCACAGCATTGGTTTTATCTCTCTAGTGCTAAGACAACAGTTTTCAAATTGCCAAATGTTATTCCGAAACAATCACTATAAAATGGCCATGTAAACACACTATAACATGTTAATTTCAGTTGCCCAATCCACTGACTCTACAATGACTAGATTCCACATAGAAGTGAAGGCTATGAGGTCCATGGGTCCTGTTGCCACCTGAAAGCAGATAAAATAAGACTGTACATGGTTGGCTTCACCCCTTGCTGGCTGCAGCACCTTGCCTGGGCAGTACAGCAGAGTTAGCCCTGTTGGCATGGTGTAATTGTGCCAGCCTTGAAGGTGATAGAATGGGAGAGAGCTAGCCCCACTGTCATGCGGTGGTGTGGGTAAAGGAGAGAGAGATATTCACCTTGCCACCTACAGCACGTGGGTAAAGTTGGTCCCAAGGTCACAGGACTGGGAGAGCTGACCCTGCTCCACAGTGGGACCTTGCACTTCTCCCGGGCAGCACAGTAGAGCAGACCCTGATGACTTGAGGGGGTGGTTCAGGTGATACACCCCCTTAAAAGTGTGTGGGAGATCTGGCCCCACCCTTCATCTGCCATATAGTGGAGCGGGTGGGGGAGAGAAGACCTCTCCCATCCGCTGTCTCTCAATGCCTGTGATGGGTGGTAGAGCTGGCCCTGGGTTCATGAGAGTGGGAAAATTGTCACTGCGCCTTACCTGGCCAGCAAGGTAGAGCTGACTCTCTTGGTGAGGTGAGCCAGCTTGAAGGATAGGAGGGCAGGAGAGCTGACCCCACACACCCTCATTCTCAGAGCTAGATGGTGGCACAGGTAAGCGAAAGATGCTCTCCCCGTTTGCCATGGGTGGGAGAGCTGACCCCACACACCCTCATTCTCAGAGCTAGATGGTGGCACAGGTAAGCGAAAGATGCTCTCCCCGTTTCCCATGGGTGGGAGAGCTGGCCCTGCTTGTCACCAGCTGCAGCACATAGGAGAGCAGGCCCTTCACCTTGCCTGAGGAACATCCTAGAGCTGGCCCTGTTTTGGTGAAAGCAGGAGAGTGGCACTTGTCCCCTCCCTTGAATGGCATGCACATTCCCCCCCAACTGTAGCAGGTGGGAGAATCTGTCTCAGGGACATGCAAACAAAAGAGCTGGGCCTATCCCTCACCAACTGCAACAATTAGGAGAGTGAACCTAGCCATGCACCTTGCTGGGCAGAACTTCAGAGCTCGTTCTAATGGTGTGAGTGCAGGAGAACTGGCCCTGCTCCATGTCTTCTGCATTGGGTGAGCTGGAGCAGTGCTAGAAGGCTCACCCTGGTGGTGGCCGAGAAGGAAAGCTGGCAGGCTGACCAGCCCAGCTACCACTCAGGTCCAGAACCAGGGCTATGAGTTAGCCACCCTAACACCCATTTATGAACTGCTGGGGTATGTGAAGGGGCCGGTTCTTGTAGATCCAAAGCTACAGGATCTCCATGACACAGGACAACATCAGGATATCCAAGAGGAGTCCCATTGAGGATCCAACATCATAGGGTAGCAGAAGCCTGAGGCCTTGAGCCACACATCAATGACTCATTGCAAAGAATACTTATAAATAAAGATATATTGACTAAGGTGTTTGCTATGATACTGACTGAGTCACACTACAGCTTCCACGTGGAGATTTGTTTTGTGGGGGGAGGTTACAAGGGCAGAGGGCAGAGGTGAGGGTTCAGGGACATGAGTGGGATCGGGATGCATGATGTGAAATCCATAAAAAGTGAAGAGCTATGTGCTTGCTCTGGGAAATTGTGGGCTTACCATATTTGAAAAGAACAATTAAATTTGAGGAAGAGAATACCTTTCAACTTAAGATTTTAATGTGTAATCCTTTCTTTAAAAAATGTAGGATATAGTCTATGATGATTCTAACAGTGCATGTACCTCCTTTTATCAAGATTAATAACAGGTTTTAAGGCCCTGATAATTAATAGTGTCCTCAGTTTCTCCCTGTGACTTCTCCAGTAAACCATGTCGTGTGGGGTCTGTAGCTTTAGAATCTGACTTTCTTTTGCCTGTAAATTGATGGAACTTTGAAAATGTATTACCTTGTGAGTGGTTCAGTTATTCATAACTTTTATCGTGGAGAAATTTCCACATACTAGACTCCTAAATGAGTCTACTTCTTTTTAAATGAAGAATGCTTATGTAATAAATTTTATCTACCTACCCGCTCACCCCCCTGCCAAATATTTGCAGGCCATTTTTCTACTGTAGCAAAGTAGTCCTAGATTTTTATTTCTCTAACATTCCACAAAATCATTTATTTCTATCTAATTAGAACAGTTATTCTGTGGAAGTGAAACTTAGGGACTAGACACATGCTCACTTCTTAGGAATCTATGTTCCTGGTCAGCAGTAGCATTGTGTGTGTGTGTGTGTGTGTGTATACTCATGCATTCAAGTTTATGTGTGGGTGGGTGTTGGGTACTCATAGTGTCTAGAGGAGGTTTAAAATCTCTTGAAGCTGATGTTACAGGCAGTTTTGGGCTGCTCCATTGGATGCTCAGATCTGAATCCCTTGACAAAGCAAAAAGCACTCTCTCTTAATCACTGGGCCATCTATTTTGCCCCATGAGTGCCCCGCTTTAAAATGGTAATGTTGATAAAAAAAAAAAAACCCTGTTTCTATCCAAAATTTGCTAAAATTAGAAGGTATAAAAGAAAGCTAAATAATCCTTCAAATATTTGTTTATTTATGCTTTAGGGGTCTTAGTCATAAGCTTTAGGACCATTGAGATGTTATATGGCTGCAAGTTCTCTACAGAAGCATGATTATTATTTTTTCATCAGAAACTAAAGTTTTAGGACTATACAGACATTAAATGAAATGTCTGGGAATGGAGTGAAGGATCTATTTAACATGTTGACAACATGGCTATCTTGGGTGTGAGCTGAAGGCAGATCCATTTTGTGTCTGGAATATTTCAATTAAGTTCACAGCATATTCCCTCAGAATCCAATCTGCATACATCCTGGGCCCCTTTTCACCTCACCAGATAATTATTGGCACATTTTCTATCTTTCCAAACAAGGAGCATGCCAATAAAAGATACTCTAATTGAGTCTGCAGGGAAAAATGTTATCTACAGAAAACTTTTTGAAAGGCACATCTGAAGGCAGAAGACATACTGTCCTAACAATATGACAAATAATAGGAAGGAGTTATAAATAAAAGTAGAAGTAGATTGCTTCTGGAAATGAAAGGTGAAAGGGACTATTTTAATATCAAATCTCTCATCTAAAAACTCTACTTTGATAAGGATTTATTTATGACAGCTATTTGGAGCCAGACCATCTTGTTTAATGTCTGAACTGGCAGGCGGAAGTGTGGTGACACTCTGGCTCTCTTACAGAATCCAAAAGTACAGAGGTAGAAGATCTTAGGAACTTCCCACTCTGATGTTATGCAGATTTCTATAAGCAGTGGAGTAGCAAGTCCCTTAGAAAAGAGGGACTATGCAAAGCTGAGGCCATTGGTCTTATAAACAATGAGTTGCTGAGATTTCAGTTTTCCTGAGGTCCTTGTACTGGGGCTGCTTTTTTCAATGGAGAAAGGGTTCTGTAAATTAGCCATTTCTCTGCTAAAACTTTAATCTCGAGAGAAAAATCTTCTTCTCACCTCTTTAACCAGTTTGCTAATAGGAAAGGCTGTGGCCAGCATATGTTCTAGGTCCTGAGCATGAGGCTGGCTCTACAGTAACCCACATGATGAAGCTCTCCAGGCATCATTTTCTCCTTCTTCTCAGCCTCTAGTGTCCCAGCCCCTGTGTTCATTATGGTGTATTGGTCCTGGAGATGGCGCTGGATACAGGAAGATCTCAAAGTGCTGGCTGCTTCTATTGAACTGTGGCCTGTTGTGCCACAAGATACCATGCCAGGGAGCTCAACTGAAATATGAGAATTATCTAAACAGTGGATAGTGAGTGCTGGACACACAGGTCTATAAGGTAGAGCTGCAGCCTTGTGGAGTTCTAAATAGCTAATGTTAGGTTATATGGGAGCTAGATGATCAGCAACCTAGATATAAAAAGCAAAACTAATGATATAGGAAAGAAAACAATGATGTCATTTGAAATGCAGTGGTGAGGCCAAGGGTTATCCAGGGACAGAGCTCAGTTCTTGATACAGCCTCATAATTAAACCCTTTTCTTGGCTGGACTTTATCCTAAATTGTCCTTGCAGGTGTGGGAAACCACATACAGGCATGGTCTACCATCTCTTACTTGGGAACAAAGCCAAACCTTCCCAACATTGTTTTACTTTCCTGCCAGGCAAGTGTTTGGTTGAAAGGTGGCATAGTTGCTATTCTACTACTCTGAAGAGATACCATGACCAAGAACTCTCATTTAAAAAATTATTTAACTGGGGGCTGGCTTACAGTTTCAGTGGGGTTGGTTCATTATCACCATAATAGGAAGCAGACATGTATGGCATGAAGGCAGTAGCTGAGAGATTTCTATGCTGACCCATAGGCACTAAGTAGGCAGAGATGGTAAGAGAAGCTGGGCCAGGTGTGCGCTTTTAAAAACTCAAAGCCATTTCCAGTGACACACTTCCTCCCTCCTAACCATTCCTAAACAGTTCCACTCCCTGGTGACAAAGCATTTGAATTTATGAACCCATGGATGTCATTTTCACTTAAACCACTCCAAAAGGATATGTCAGTGACACTGCCTCCTCACTCTGGGAAAACTGCAGTAGAATTTACATCACCTATCTCGTCACCTTTTGTAATTTAAATGTCTTCCAAGGCTCAAATGCTAAGAGCTTGAACAGCTGCCATTGGCAGGTGTTAGAATATTCGGGAGGTGTCATTGGGAGCCATCTTTGAAGAGGATGCTATTCTTCCAACCCTTTCTTTTGTTGCCTTCTGTCCACCATGAGGCAAGTAGTTTGCTCTTCACATGTGTTCCCTGCATGTGGCTTTGCCTTGCCTCAGAGGCCCCAGAACAATGGCATCTGATGACAATGACTAAAATCTATGAAACTATAAGTTAATTATTACTTCCTTTTATTATTTCAGACTCTTGTCCTAATGACAAAAAGCTAACCCCCTCCTTAAAATTATTAGAGACATTTAGAAACTGAAGACTGCCTAGACGGAAGTAAAAAGCAGCCTATGCACAAATAATTTATGAAAGAAACTTCAAGACAGTTTTGGGGTTCACAGGACCTAAGATCTCAAAGCCAAATTCAGTTTCCCTCCTACTTTGTTTCTGTTGCCATTACAAGACAATGGCCCAAAGCAATTTTGGGTGGTAGTGTTTATTTTACTTATGGGTTATAGTCTATCATGGAGGGAAGTTGGTACAGGCACCGGTCAGATCACGGAGGGATGCTCCTCACTGGCTAGCTTACTCAGGCTTCCTCAACTACTTTTCTTATCCAGCCCTCACAGTCAATTAATAACAAAAGATGTCCAACAGGCCTATCTGATGGAGGAGATTCCCCAGTTGAAGGCTCTGCTTCCTAAGTGTGCCAAGCTGACAACCAAGATCAGCCACCACATCCTGTGTGGAATTTGGCTTTACAAAACATTCCACTGGCATTTGTTATTATGAGATTTCATTACTGCTTTCTTACAGTATAAGACCAAGTGAATAGTAAAGAGGTATGTTATTTGATACTTTAGTTTTGAAAAGTGCTAGAAACAGTTGAATCCATCATGTTATTGTACAAAACTATATTTCTTGAGAATGGATGAAAACCAGTAAAAAAAAAAAAAAAAAAAAAAAAAAAAAAAAAAAAAAAAAAAAAAAAAAAAAAAAAAAAAAAAAAAAAAAAAAAAAAAAAGCACAAATGAAAATCAGAGACAAGTGATACAAGCAAATCTAAATTTATGAGACAATTAAAGGAGGAATATCAAGTTTTATTAAAATGTGTTTGTTGTGATTTTATCCAAGTGAAGGTATTCCTAATACCCAAACACAAATTACCAACAAACAGAAATGTAGCAGGAATGGCAGAAAACAATTAAAAACCAATTAAATTTATAAAGATTTAACCTGATAAGATTTTTTTTTTTTAGAAAATATCCAGTATATGCAGATACCTATAGCTTTCACTATATCTTGTGTGTTTAGAATATTTATAGGAGATAGTTTAATGAAATATGACATTCTGTCAGCATCTATTGCTATCATTTCCAGCATCTCTAGGTGCCTCCAGGGTCCTATAACAAAGCATGTACTGTCAGCACTCAGGCATCTGTACTAGTCAGCCCAGGGTCCTATGGCCATGTATTGCCAGTACTCAGACAAATATTTAGACAGCCCAGAGTTATGTCATAGGCGCTAAATCCTTGTTAAAGGCAAGCTCCTCCCCATTTCTCTCTCTCTCCCTCCCTCCCTCTCCTTCTCCCTCTCCCTCCTTCCCTCCCTCCCTCTTCTCTTCCCAGCATGGCACATGACTTTAATCCCCAGCACTAAGGGAGACAGAGGCAAGTTGATCTCTGTGAGTTCAAGGCCTGCTTGGTGAATAGGGAGTTGCAAGACATCCAGGAATACATATTGGGACCTTGTTTTAACAAATAAACAAACAACAACAAAAATAATTTAATAGCTTTCAATAGGAAGGTTCCAGGAAGATATCAAGGAAAAGTAGAAAAAACAAGAGAAGAAATGTTTTAGTCATGGCTATGTGTGTGCATATAAATCATGATACAGTGTATTTTATATTATATGCATAAAATTACAAGAGAATATTAGATTAGCTTGCAAACAAGAGACCCAGCCTTTCTTTTAGCCTGCAACTTGGGGGTTGGATGTAAGCTCCCAGCTACTTCTTTAACACCATGCCTGCCTTCTGCTACACTATGATAATGGCCTAACCCTTTAAAAGGTAAGCAAGCCTCTGAGGAATTTCCTTCTCATAAAACAAGCAACAATCAAACCACTCCCATGACTGAGGTGTGGAAAGAATGTTAGATCTTTCAGACAGCATCCAATCCCTGGAGTACACTACAGGTTCTTCCAGTCTTCAGGTAGGAAAAAGACAACGTATGTGATGCTTCCACTCTATAGATCACAGGTCAGAGGGCCTCTTAGATATTAGCTCTTTCAATTCTCACAGAAGTCCTTTGCAGTGGTGGTGCTGACAATTGTTATTCTAACATTATAGAGAGGAAACTGAGACATACATTAAGGTTTTTTTTTTTTTTACCATATTCACCCTGCTGCTATGGAATATATACCTAGCTGATTATTATTTTACTGAGGGCATGTTTAAGGTTTCTGAGAATTATGGTTATCTAGTAAGAGTTGTTTTTCTATGTTTACCAACTAAGTTTGACTAGCGAAAAAACTGAACAAATCAGGTATTTACAAAGAAAGGCAGTTCAACCGATTGTACAAAAAAGAAAAAAAAAACAAAACAAAACAAAAAAAAAAGAATCAAGTGGAAAAGCCATTTCCTTCCAAGGTTTCTAAGTTTACTACACTCTTGCCTCTTGCTCCACCAAAAAGGTTGTGGTTTGGACTGTAGCTTAGGAGTGAGGAGGGCTTGGCTGTTACTGCAGGGGGATTTCAGCTGTCAGCAGTTCATGCCTCTGAACTAACGGGTTCATTATCATTAAAGGAAAACAGATGTGATTGGGATCATATCAAGTGGACTCTAACTCTAGCTCTGATATAGTTGGAGTATGAATGAGAACAGCTAAGAATCCTTTGAGTCTCATTTGTAAAATAATGTCATAGATCAAAAATAATTAAACCTCTAAATTAAAATTGAGTTGCCATAAAAATAAGCGATTTTAGCAAAATCTTAAGGTATAAGAAATCCTTGAGGGCTGGAGATATGGCTCAGCGGTTGAGAGCGCCGTCTGCTCTTCCAGAGGACCCGGGTTCGATTCCCAGCACCCACATGGCAGCTAACGGCTGTCTGTATTTCCAGTTCCAGGCACAACACCAAGGCAAATAAATAAATAAAGTTTTTTTTTAAAAAAAAAAAAAAAAAAAAAAAAAAAAAAAAAAAAAGAAATCCTTGAAAGACAAAATATACCAAAACATAATTGCTAAGAAGGATTAAAGTGAGTAGCTTTGTACATACATAGTAAGCACAATATATTCATATCTAACTGCTTTCCAACATGGGAACTGAACCTAGGTTCCCCCACTATTTTTTAGCCAAGCTTCAAAAAGAAAGCAACAGCTTGTCTCATCTCTCATCCTTTTTGTGTTGTTCTTCCTCTTTTTTTGCATCTTCTTTTTATTATTATGAATAAAGTCACATTTTCTATCTGTGTATATCCTTGTTCAAGGTCCCTTCTCCCTCCCACCCCTCTCCAGTCACTCTCTCTTCTCCACATCTTCCCCATCTCCTCCTCAGCAAGGGCAGGAGGTCCCAAGGTCCCAATATAGCTTAGTTCAGCATCCACTCCTGGCAGATCCAGTTTCCTCCCCCCAACATCAAGACTGAGTCAGGTGTTCCTCTAGAGGGAGTGGGATCCAAGGTGCCAGTCCAAGGTGTATCAGATCTCAAGCTGTTCAGTGGTTGTGGTTTGTAGCTTGGACATGCTTTGCTTTTTGCTGTTTTGTTTAGAGTCCACTAGTGAGTGAATACTTGTGGGACATTGGATGCTGGATGCAGGACAACAAGTCTCTGGAAGATATAGGTTGTGAATGGACAGGGAGTCACTGAAGAATGAGGTGACTCCTATCATCTAAGGCTTGGTTGCTGTAATCACAGCTGATCTCCCAGTCACCTTCCTCTTCCTTCAGGCTACATACTCCACAGCTTGGCAGACAGAAATGGAACAGCCTCAGTCCATAAAGAAGCGTTGGTTCAGAGAAACCAGAAGCACGCAATACCCTGAAGTTCTTGACAAACTGTAGGAAGCTTCTGAGTCAATTTTACTTATAGCTAGGGAGACTGGGAAGTATGGAGTACTCAACTAGGATGCATGTGAGTTCAAGATACTATAGCTTGCGGATACTGGTGATAAGTAACTGTTAGTGAAGTCTAAATAATTGCATAAAATAACATTTTAAAATTACAAAAAGGAAGCAACAGCCAATCTGTATGGCAGGAACAGTTTTACATGTAGAACCTCTGAAAGGATTCAGTAAGGAGAGTTTTACTGTATTTAAAACACAAAACTAAATTCTAAAAATACATCAAAGGAATAAAGAAATTAGAAAAATAATCCTAGTTAATTCATCAATCAGGGATATCTGTCTTCCCACTCTCACCAATTGTGTGCACTGTTGGAAACATCCTGAAGTGTGGCTACTGTTTCCTGCCATAAATAAATGCATATGCTTGCCAAAAAGACAAATGTATGTGCAGCATCTGACAAATTACTACTGATCATAGCACAGCTGTGCTGCAGAGTCAGGAGGTGAGCTGAGGAAACCTGCAGCCCTTCTTAGTTTAAGATGCTGTTGGATGCAGAGCACTACAGACAGGCATAGCAGTTAGGATGGCATTATTCCAAGGATGAGCCCTAGGGGATTTTCTTCCCTCTTTTAACCTCTTTGAAATAGGGTCTATGTAACTCAGGATGAACATGCAATTCTCTAAAGATAAACTTAAAGATTCATCTTCCGGCCTTTACCTCCCCAGTGCTCAGACTATGAGAGTGCATCCATTCATTCAGTCCGGTCAGGCTTCATGCATGCTAGATAAGCATTCTATAAACTGAGCTTGATACCCAGCTCTTGCAGGGAGCTTTTAATGAACAAATTCTTTGTTCCTTGTTACTTTTCCAGAAGTTCTTGGGCAAACATTGCATGTGTGCATATTCTTTGAGTCTCTCTCAGTCTTCAATTCAGGAATGCCAAGTAACAACTTCCCTATTCCTGATACCGACAGCATCCCCTCTTGCTAATCTAAGGAAATTGTCTCTATTTTTACCTACTAGAGGACTCTGCTACTTTTATGGTGGTAGCTGTTGACTGTTCTCTGACCTTTAGATTCTTTACTATTTTACACAACCTTGAATATTCTTTTTTCTACCACTTTAGTTGCTGGTTAGGCTCCATAGCAGTGATAAAATATGCCAGGAGATCTTCAGCTAGCTACCACAATGCCTGGGTCTTAGCCTCTCAGATGTATTGCCACATTGCTCCTAGTCTTACATCCCATAGACTGCTGGGAGCCATTAGCTGGACACTGGGGATGTTGCAAAGGTCCATCCTGGGCAAATGCAGTACATATAAAGAATGCTTTAAGTTGGGACATACAATGCTCAGTAAATACTTCCATTTTTATTTATTAGGGTTCTTTTTTGCATTTTCCTTTATAAATAAACTGTTAATAAATGGTTTACATTTATATAGCATCTTCTTCAGGAATATTAAGTGCTTTAAAGTTATTATTATCTCCTGTTAATTACACAGCAATCCTCTAACACAGGTAGTAGATCCTTTACAACAGAGAAGTTAAGTGACTTGTCCAACATCACAAGTTCAGTTCACTAAAGAGACTGGACTCAAGCACCTTAGCCTCCCAGCTCCTAGACACATACATCATGAGAGAAGCTTTAATCAAAAGAAGCCTTTTAAAAAATGTCTTGTAGCAAACTGTGAAAACAAGATTTTCCTACTGTCATCAAGGAAAAGGAATAAAAACAACCCTACACCAAGAGCTGAGGTTATAAGGACAACATAGTACGTTCTCTCTTTTCCCTCCAGCCTTCCGTCTGAAGTGACCTTCTAAATGTAAAAGTCCCAAGACAGAAGCTATGAGGCTCAGAAGTATAAATTAATTAGAATATATACTTTGAGTTATGATAATTCACTGACCTTTTATCCTAATCTACAAAACATTCAGTGCATGTATGCATATGTGTCTATGACTCTCTCTCTCTCTCTCTCTCCCTCTCTCCTCTCTCTCTCTTTCTCTCTGTCTCTCTGTCTCTCTCTGTCTCTGTCTCTCTCTCTCTCTGTGTGTGTGTTCAGAAGTGCATGTGACAGTTAAGGACAGCTTGTAGTAGTAGATTTTCTTTTACAGTATGGTTCTGGTGAAAAAAATTCAGTTGTTAAGCTTGGCAGCAAATATCTTTACTACCAAGATATCTCACTGAACTTATTTTTGAAACAAAGTCTTACAAATGCAATTTAGGCTGGCTGGAATCTACTATGTGCCTAGACTGGCCCTAAACTCAAGATATTTCTTCCACATCAGCTTCCTGAGTAGGAGGATTAGAGATATGAGTTACAACATTCAGCTAAACATTTTAAAATAAGCACAATTTTCATAGCTAGAATAATTTAACCAACGTGTCCCAAATTGTGAGTTTGTGAACCTGATTCCAAATCATAGTACATACATTTAATCTGTCTGTCACGGGACATATGTATTCCTAGAATAATCATGTGTTTATATAATCATATTGAAATAAAATTATAAAATGAAGACTTTTACAAGCAAAATGGAATAAGGCATAAAATAGAAAGAAAATATAAAACCACCATCATGGATACAATAAATAAATAAATAAAAACAGTAACAGCATTTTGCACATGCACAGTCCATAAACACACTTTGAGAGGAAAAGGGATATGGGTTATCTGTGGAAGTTTCAGGAGGTCTACAGTTTAAGAATGATGGGGGAGAGCATAAACAGGAGATTGCCTGATCCCTGAGACCTCACCTAGGGTCTTAACTGAGCTTATAACACAGGCTGTGCTAGCAGAGGTCACCACTGAGGTCTGGGTGGTGTCCTCTGGGTGTTCTCACAGTTAGCTGGGTACAGTGTTCCACGTATTATACAATCAAAAGACCAAATTCCAAATCTGCCTTATGTTCAAAATGTTCCCTGGCATCCCTCAAGCTTGGAATAAATTTGCATTTGGGAACAAACGCTATAGAAGAACACAATGTCCGCACCCACCCGAAGAGCAAAAGGGGGAGAAGCGGGCACCATGTCTGTCCCAGAGTTAAGAGGCTTTCTACAGCAGGAGAGCTGAGGAGCTTTATCTGCTCGTGCATGCTCTAAACTTGAGGCTGAAGAGGAGTCTGAAACATTTTCAGAAATGATTGAATTCTGAAACTCTTTATCTCAAGGTGACAAACTTTAAATATCACCTAAAAATAGGGCTGATAGGTGCCATGGATCGGTAGATATTGCTCCGTGAGAATGTGTTGTTTTTGCTGTTATAAAATGTAAGGCAAATATTCTTCCTAGGACAAAAATAAGTTATAACCCAAGTTTGCTTTTTTTTTTTTAAATTCACAATAAAGTTTTCAAAATAATCTTGTTGTTTTTGACATTGTTGGTTGTATTGTTCTGGCTCATAGCAAAAAAGGAAATTAGAAGATAAATGAAATGTCAGCTTTGAGGCAGATAATCTTTGCAGCATGACTTACCATAAATCTAAATTTATACTTAATAAGTATAAAATTTTACATGTATTTGATTTTTATAAGATTTTCATTTGATCCTAATGCTGAAACCAAATTTTTTTTCATGAAAAGATGAAAAATATAGGGTAGGCAATTTTTTGGTTAATAATATATACTTTGCTGTTTCAAAATTCACGTTATTTTATCATGTTTTTAACCAAGTCTTTTCATTACTTTATTTCTCATATGAAAAGCTTTTATAAAGAATATAGGAAAGCTAAAAAAAGAAAAATACTTAGTCATTCACCAAGAAAAATCTGTTAAGAGAGAGAGTTGATAGAGATTTATCTAATTTAATTATTTTAATTATAAAAGGTAACAAATACGGGATAATCTAAGTAAAAATGCAAAAGCAAGAACGAGTGGAAATCTCTCACCAATTAAATCCATATCACTACCAACATTTGTCAACATTATAATGTATAGAACATGAAAAAAAATTAATGTGTCAAGCAATCCAGGAAGAATTTACTCAAGTAAATTACTAAATTACACGCAAGTTTAAAAAATAAATTTTGTGGCAGTTAGCCAACTTGGTTCACATCCTTGAAAATCAACGGCCAGGAAAATACTAAGAAGCAGCTCTTATCAGGAAGTGTCAGGGCAGCCTGACTTGGAAGTCCTCAGAAGCCTAGATCCTTTACAGGAGATGCTACCTACTTTACCTGTCTGGCAGACCTCCTGACCTAGAATGTGCCCTTTAAGAGTAGACTTTCCCCAGTGTCACCAGGAGCAACTGTTCATCTTGTGGTTGTCTGACATATTAGGAACAACTTAGAGAAAATGATACAGAAATGTTTAAGGAAAGTGAGAGAACTGGGTCTCCATAGAGACAGATCAAACAAGCTCTGAGAATATAGAAAGCCACGCTATTTTGTGGAGCTGTGTATAAGGTCCTAAAAGATCCAAGAATGCCTTGTTTCCTCACCTCTGGTTGCGCCAACAGAAAGTAAAGCTAGATGAAGCAGCAGTGCTGGGTGGGGTTGGGTGGAGGGGGTACAAAGCACTTGCTTTAACATGCAGGCCTTGGACTTACTGTCTCAGTCCATCACACGCTGACTAATAAGATCACCAATCAGATAATTCATTGAGGACATGGACTAGAAGTCACTGAATAAGCAACAATGATAAATAACTAACAACAGTAACAATAAACTTTGTGTAATCCGAAGATACGATATCCAGAATGGCTGCAACGTATTATTTAGTATGTCTAATTTTGAACAAAGGTAATAATAAAAAGAAGTAGGGAAGTAAATAAAAAAATATGACCATACATAGAAGAAATAGAAGAAGAAAAGGCCATTAAAGGTTATTCTAAGGAAAAGTATCTGTGAGATTCTTTAATTCAGTTATTAAAAAATTCAGTTCAGTTATTATGAACAACTCTAATATCATACATATAGGAATAACATTCCACCACAGACAATTTCAATAAAGCAATATAAACCTTCATGGTGTTGTTTTAGGACATATTTTCTTTGCTATGATCCCAAAAGTATGACTCCAAAATTGATAAATTCAACATGGTAGGAATCGTGAGTCAGCTGGAAAAGCCATGTGTACTATATGCGGTGGTGAGAAGCAGCATGATGGCAAGAGATACTCAGAAAGATTATTCAGTTAATTATCTGATGCTTAAACAACTCAGTGGATTCCTTCTGCATCACTTACTGTTTAGATAATTCTCTATTGGGAAAAAATGTGAAGAATAAAATAAATAGGTTTCTATGTAATTCATGCTATTGCTTCTCAATGACTCCAGGAAAGTGTTTGGAGGTATTAACTAATATCAGCTTCTATTAACAGCTGAAACATGGACGTGGGAGTTCACAATAGTGAAAGCTTCCCCTTATTCCTAACACATAATCAGCTCAAAGTGGAAGGGATGCAGAGGGGAGTTCTATCCTGCACAGTTACTTAAACATGGATGTCTTCTCTGGTGAGGTCTCAGCATCTATACACAAGACTTCTAGACACTCCTCAACCATTTTCCAGAAGGAGAGAGAGCAGAATCAAGAGGAAAGTGACTTAGTGTGTACCAATTGCTACACTGTCTATTAGCCAGAATTCAGTAGTATCTCTTACTCAGTTCCGAAGATGCATGAAGACACTAATTTAGCAAAATGTTCAAGAAGCAATGCTTAGCATTTTCTCTGTCACAGAAGAGAAAGAGAAGGAAGGAGGGGGGAAGGAGGGGGGAGAGAAAAGTGCTCAAGGCTAAAGAGCAGAGGACTAAGGGTGCACTCAGAACAATTCTGTCTTGGTTTATATCTTATGGTCAATCCCAACGAACCACTGACAGATAAAAACCAAAAAATAATCACAACAAGAAAATGACATAGAAAAGGTCATAACCTTAATTTTAATTAATTGCACAGGACTTTCCTTCAGTCTCTTCAAAGTAGCACACATGAACATGTACCCACTAGACCTGGCTTGAGAAAATGCACAGCCCCAGTATTTATAGCTTCAATCTGTGACACTTCCAGCCACGGAAGAAAACTAGACAAACAAACAAACAAAAAAACCCCAAACCCAGAATTCTACCTTTAAAAAACAAACAAACAAAACCACACAGAACATGGCCACACAGTTGATTTGTCTAAGCTCGTAGTCAACATGCTTTCATTAATGCCACTTGAACCTTTTAAATATCGTGAATGAGAACTTTTCCAGCAGTTATAGCAGAAACTGCAATGTAGAGACCCAGCTACTAGCGTTCAAGAAATGAACCCGTTATTAATTCCTGTCTGAATTCTAATTATCCATAGTATACCTACCTATCTAATTAAATACTGCCTGTTTCAAGTCTTTCAAACTGAACCTTCACTCACTAGGGGAATCCTAGACAGAGGGGCAGCGTTTCCTTTAGGAGCGCAGGACAGCACAGCGTGCTCTGTTCTATTTATTTTATTTTACCCTCCTGCACACATGTAGCCTTGACTCAAGCAGGAATGAGCCTGCTTGATTCCCAATGACTTCTGTGGTATCACAGAATGTGCTCGAATAATCAAGTCATTTTTCTTTATACTTGGGGGTGGGTGGGAATCCAGTATCCCACAAGCTGCTTCTCACCCTGCCAGCTTCGGCCACTGAGCAGGTGCTGCCCTGTAATCCATCTGTGCAGGATCTGAGTCTCAGAACCACTGAACATGGATTGGTCAGAAGGAAGCAGAGGCGGAGCCATTCAGAATAGTTTTCCCCTCTCCATATAACCATAAAAAATCAGCAGCCTGTACCAGGCTGCTCTGGCTCACGGGGATGCTCCGGCTGGAAGCTGAACTTCTTTCTTAGAGGCTCCAGTGTGGGTGTGGGCACGCAGTCGCCCGCTCCCAGCTGTACAGTGACTCTCAAGGAAAAAGACTCTGAAAAGACCCCGAGTGCGTGAATAAGGCTAAAAAGAAAAAGGCAGCAAGAACAAAAGCAAACCGCTGACTGATCAACTGGGAAGGAGCATCCAGAAGCCACAGTTTCTAAAGAGATGAGGAGCAGAGCGGAGCCCAGAAGAGGTCAAGAACTCCTTTGCAAGCCCGGCTGCTAGCAGGCGCTAACTGCAGTCTCCCAACTTTCCCACACAAACAGCCTGGGAGAAAATCACCTGAGCTTCCCTGACCCAGGAGGTTGGATCAATTCAAGGAAGATTCAAATCCAGCTGCTACTGCAGGAAGATGAACTCCACTCACCATCATGGCATGTATACCTCCCTCCACCTCTGGAACCGCAGCAGTCATGGGCTGCATGGCAATGCCAGCGAGTCCCTGGGGAAGGGGTACTCTGATGGAGGATGCTATGAGCAACTTTTTGTCTCTCCCGAGGTGTTTGTGACTCTGGGTGTCATAAGCCTGCTGGAGAACATTCTAGTGATCGTGGCAATAGCCAAGAACAAGAACCTGCACTCACCCATGTACTTTTTCATCTGTAGCCTGGCTGTGGCAGATATGTTGGTGAGCGTTTCGAACGGGTCGGAAACCATCGTCATCACCCTGTTAAACAGCACAGATACAGATGCGCAGAGCTTCACTGTGAATATTGATAATGTCATTGACTCTGTGATCTGTAGTTCCTTGCTTGCATCCATTTGCAGCCTGCTTTCCATTGCAGTGGACAGGTATTTCACTATTTTTTATGCGCTCAAGTATCATAATATTATGACGGTTAAGCGGGTAGGGATCATCATAAGTTGTATCTGGGCAGCTTGCACAGTGTCGGGCATCCTCTTCATCATTTATTCGGACAGTAGCGCTGTCATCATCTGCCTCATTACCATGTTCTTCACCATGCTGGTTCTCATGGCCTCTCTTTATGTCCACATGTTCCTGATGGCGAGGCTCCACATTAAGAGGATTGCTGTCCTCCCCGGCACTGGTACTATCCGTCAGGGTGCCAACATGAAGGGGGCAATTACTTTGACCATCCTGATTGGGGTCTTCGTCGTCTGCTGGGCCCCCTTTTTCCTCCACCTCCTGTTCTACATCTCTTGTCCTCAGAATCCATACTGTGTGTGTTTCATGTCTCATTTTAACTTGTATCTCATACTGATCATGTGTAATGCCATCATTGACCCTGTCATTTATGCACTCCGGAGTCAAGAACTGAGGAAAACCTTCAAAGAAATCATCTGCTTCTATCCCCTGGGAGGCATCTGTGACTTGTCTGGCAGGTATTAAATGAGGACAGAGTGTGTACTAGGACCCTGCAGACTTCCTCACTCTGGCACAACCTATGCAGTGTGCTTTGACAACAGCCGCCTCTTCTGTGTAGTGCTTTGGTTGAAAGTATCAATTGTATAAATTTCAGTTTATGACTTTGGATATGAAAAAGTCTAAACATGTTGTTTTAATGCCATGCTATTTTTTTGGTTTGTCAAATGCTAATCTGTGTTCCATATTGTGGTCACTGAATTTACAAAATAAGAAAGTCATCCCTATTAAAAGTTTACCAGTGTCCCTTTTCTGTTGTTTATCAAGATTTAACACTTGTCCTTTCTGTAGTGGTAGAAACCAGAGCCTTATTAAATATATTCTCAACTGTTTTCATGTATCATCCACAGCACTGCAGAAGCTTGGTTCCACTATTTATGGGGAAATGTTTAAAAGATAGATGTTTGATTATTCTGTACATTAGTCCCACCAGTGAAATTTCAAGAAACTTAATAAAAGCTTACCAATGATCCTTTCTGTTCAAGTATACTGATGCTTCTCTTTAAATAAAAGAGAAAAGGAAAAGAAATAGCTGCTGAGAAAAAAGTGAGGTTTGAGTCAAAAGCATTTCTCCAAGACAGAGCTACTTGTCACATGCATCTCTCCAAGCCAGTAGCTTTATAGCACACATAGGCAATTTATCTGTGTGTGTGTGTCTGTCTGTGTGTATGTGTGTGTGGGTGCTCACTATTAAGACTAAACTGCCCTGGCAAACCTAAAGTGTCCATGCCATGATGAAGTTTCTTTTGCCAAATGATTCCCAACCATAAGTGGCCAAACAGAATGAATTCTTTCTGATCTCTTAACCTGGAATCCAGTTCCCACAGAAACCTCCAGAAAAGTTGCCACTGCATCGAGAGGTACAGCATTTCATCTTAGAGTTGATAACAATTTATTACACATTTCATATGGAGGGGCTTGCTTTTCATTTTTGGATAACTTTTTGAGCTGGAGTATTAGTGCTGAAGATCAAACATTTAACTTCCCAAGCTAAATCCACATCACAAAACATTTTAGGACAATGTTTGTAAATATCTAAAAGGTGGAGCCTTGTGGTACTGGTACCTTATAAGATGGAAGGAAAACATAAACTGGGTCCTGTGTGTAATAAAAAACTCTGGTGTTTCTAGTCACATCTTGGGGATGAAAATACTTGTTTTTCTCCAAAATGATACTATAGGTGTGGTTGCTGAGCCACCAAATCTATGTGTTCTAGTCTGTGTAGGCTTTAAAATTAAAGAGATGCAGTCTACATAAAGGCAAACATTAGTGGCAAATTTTCCTATGATCCAATTGATAGTGTCTTGAGATACTCACAGGCAAAGATGCTGCATAGTTATACATCAGAATTAAAATCTAAATGTTTGACATACTGAGGGTATTCATGTGCAAATCTTTATCACAATATAATGGTAAAGCTAACTGTTTCAAGGTGCTGTCCTCTGAGCCAGCTGTCACCAGATTTCATAAGATTACCCGTGCTTCCTTGCACACAGGTAACAACAAGTGGTGTGCCACTGGATCCTCATCTGAGTATCCAGCCACTCTTCCCCGGCCATTTGTATGCAATTTTGTTCAACAGAATTTAGAGGCAGCAGAGTATAGGCTGAGAAGAAAAGGGGAAGGGAACAGCATCTGTGCAGCTGTGAGGAAGATATCATGGTGGGTGAAGACTTGCCAGTGTGACTGCTTTGTGGTCCCCCTCACAATCCTATAACTCCATGCTCACATTCTTTGAGTAAGTCTAATAAACTCACTTGGGGCCCCAGGGTGACTTTGCTGAAATCCTATGTGGGTCTGGTTGGGCCCATAGGAAGAAGGAGGAAGACATTGTTCACATCTCCTCAAAGAGGTAATTTAACAGCATAGCCTTTAACCAATGGTGAGTGGTTCTAAGGCTGAGTTTTAACCATGCCACAATGCTTCTATTTTAAAACAAAAAGGGATATTAGATTTTATATAACCACAAAGCCTGCTAAAGTTTGGATCCGAAATGTTCTTCAAAGGTTCATGCATGAAGGTTTGTTGTCCATGGTGGTACTATTGGGAAGTGGAGATGGGACCTGGTGGGAAGACTTCTGGTCAAGAGTATGCTCTTGGAGGGTGTAGTGGGACGGTAGCTCATTCCTCTTTCTCCTGCTCCTTGAGGTCATAAGATGAGTACTTTTGCTCTATCAGGAGCTGCCTCATCACAGGGCCAGCACAAGGAGGCTAGTCAGTTCTGTACTGTAACCTTCTAAATATTAGCTAACTCAAACATTTTTCACCTTATAAATCATCTTAAGTGTTTTTTTTTTTTTTAAATAGCAATCTGAAGATAAGTAAGCCACAAAACCCAAAAACAATAATATTGCCCAGGTGGTGCTTACTAGTTTGTTTTTGACTGTTACCATTACATGTTTCACACAATGATTCTGAGAGATCCAGAGACCATAAATATAAAGACCATCATATGCACACCCTGTCTCTGTGCATCCATCTTTCCAAGCTATTCTAGTTATATACCTCTTCCGGTGTTGTCTTCAACATTCAGAGGAAAGTCCTAACTCTTCTTTTTAAATTTTTATTTCATGTGCATTCATTTTTTTGCCTGCATATTTATCGGTATAAAGATACCAGGTCCCCTGGAACTGCAGTTACAGACAGTTATGAGATGTCATATGAGTGCTGGGAATTGAGCCCGGGTCCTCTGGAAAAGCAGCCAGTGCTCCCAAACACTGAGCCATTTCTCCA
The DNA here is from genome assembly GCA_004025045.1 of Sigmodon hispidus. Lineage (NCBI taxonomy): Eukaryota > Metazoa > Chordata > Mammalia > Rodentia > Cricetidae > Sigmodon > Sigmodon hispidus. The sequence continues at coordinate 37,408 of PVIH01012417.1, forward strand.
GCCCCTAAAGTCCTGACTCTTCCTTCATGCTCATATGTCTTTCTAGAGCAGTCTGTAGTAATAATATATTCACTGGTTGTGGTCCATCCATGTACCATGAAGCTCTGGAGATGTTTGGAGCATACTGTAGGACTTCAGTGTCTTCCTATGCTGAGAATGTCTCTTTCTAGCATGTTCTGTGCTACAAACCAGCCTTGGAGATATTACATTCTCATACTCTTTTATAAAAAAAATCTAGATTTCTACAGAAAAAAATCCTTTCTCAGGTGACCTCTGATGGCTAGCTGATAACCAGTGAGGTCTGAGTTGCAGGTTCTCTAGCTGAATTGATGGAGGATCATTATGATGATCCCATCATACTTCTAGGCTACAGTAAATACTTATATCTTCACAAGGTAGGCTGTAGGATAGGAACAGAGACAGAGATTTGGGGGTTAGCAAACTTGACCTGCATAAAATGAAGAAATGACCGTAGAGTCCAATAGAGCAGATGTGGAGGGATGCTTGAGCCAATGAGAGGACGTTAAATATATTAAGAACGGATAATTGTGCTTCAGAGAATCACAGAATAAACTTCACAATGGGGAAAGCAGATTGTATCTGTGTTCCCCTAGGCCTGCCTCTAATAGGAACACAATGAGAAAAGACATAAAATGTACCCAACCATAATATTCAGATTACAGATTGATCCCTGTACCCTGAACAGGTCCATCCATACTGCAGCCTCACTTCACAGACTATTTCTGCATGCTCCCATAACTATACTTGAGCTCCTGCAGAAATAAGACTCTTATGCTCATTTTTCCCCACGGAGTTTGATGCATAAGATAGATTAAAATACATCTACTACAAATAAAAAATGTGCATGATTTCTGAAAATGGTTTCCCAGGGAAACTCACCTTTGAATCTTTAATGTTTCATCTACTCACTTGTAGTTGGGACTAAATCTTCCTGTAGTGTGAAGGCTTAGTCTTGTGGCCTCCCCATTTGAATGTCTTCGAGATAGAACAAAAAGAATTCACTGATGTTGACTAAAGAAGAAAATGAGTTTGGCTTAATTAAGCCACACACAGGAATGTGGTCATAGCCATCCTTCAGAAAAATCCATGATTAAGAAGTATAGATATAAAATCACAATTCAAGTAAATATGGTTAAGGTCTGTCACATCCCGACATTAGTAGAGATGGAAAAAGTAATCTGTAATTGTCTTTACTGTAATATCCAACATTGATCCATCCAGTGACAGGGTTAAAAATTAGAATTGCTTGTCTCTAAGTACACTGCAAGAATTAAACCTAACCCAAATGAGAAGCCTTGGGACTATGACATCAGGGAGAGAACATATGGGTTTTAGTAAGTAGAAATCAGGCATCATTTCCTGTCTGCAGCACTTTCTCCTCTGAAGATCCTAACCCAATTGACCCTAACCCAATAAACCTTCTAGAAAAGGGTTAATTTTACAGGCTGAAAGAATTTGACTGTCCACCTAACATGGTGAGGGCATGAGCATCTTGGTTGAGAAAGAAATAAAAGAAAAATGCATGGAGAAGAGAAAAAGAATGAAAGAATGCTTACCAGGCTGTGGATCAGTTATGTTAGCCTCAGGGGGATGAGAAAGAACTAGAGAGGTAGATAAACAAACAAACAAATAAATAAATCCATAAAATGTGTACGCATGAGCAGAGACTTAAATAGCGATCAACCCGGCCTGACTGGTGGCTCCAGAATTTCTGTACATGGAGACCAAAGGTACAATGTGGTTCAAATGAGTCACAAGGGATTGTCTGGAGCCTTTTTATAGGCTTACACCTTTTACTTGCATCATGTGCCTTCTTGAAATGTTCTTGGAGGGAGATTCCCTGGCATTGGTGCAGTTAATAAACGTGGGCATTAGGCTGATACATTATGTCAGTGCCCCCTTCTGTTGGCTGAGAAGGCAGTGAAGGATCCGATCCCTGTCTGCATATCATCAGTCCACTAAGTGTTATTTTAACACCTGTTTAAAACCTACAGGCTATTATGACCTTCAATATTTCTCCTACCAGTCTGAAAAAAATGACATGTTATAATGTCTTCATTAATATCTCTTAGCTAGCTTTATGCTTCTCACTTCTTTCATGTTATTTTTTTCTACTAAATTTGTTCTATTGTGATAAAGTAATACAAGATCAAAAATGTAAACCAAAAAAAATGTCAAAAGTCATATAAGCTCACAGATTTAGCCTGATATTTTACTTCAGTGGGCTTGAGATATGAATATATTCCACTGCACATTGGCTTCACAGAATCTCCCTGGACAGATTACACATCTACTTGAAGTCAAAGGCCAGGAGAAGGACTGTACACTTGCTGCAGAAATAATGCAGCATGGTTATCAAGGCCTCACAAACACACTTTCATCACAGATCCCTATTACAGCATCAGAAAAGAAAGGGGAAAAAAAGGAAAGAAAATTTGCTCAAATCAGTTTGAAGTACGAACACGTGTGTTCCTGGAGTATTCCTAAAGAAGAAAAATAAAGCTTTCCCACAAAACAATCACTAGGAATTTTATTATAGAATCTTGAGAGCACAGACTGAGGAATGGTCACCCAAAACATGAGTCTATCAAGTTGCTAACAATTTCTAAAGAAAAATGAAAAGCTTTCAGACTTGTCCAGGAAACAGCAGGGCATAAGTTTCCAGGTCTCCTTACCTCTAAATGTAAATTGATCAATTGCTTTCAAGGGGTGTGTGGAATATGTATTATGAACCAAAATACCTGTCTTTTGATTTTATCACTACAATTTATTATAGAATTGAGACTGTAAGGTTAAGATATTGCAAAGCCTACATCATCTCCTGGAACCAGCAATCTAAAGGCCACCAATGTAACATCCCACGTATTTCGACCAGAAAGCCCCAGTGTTTACACATCATTTCACTACTACCCTGTTGTAAAAATTTTGGTAGGCAGACGTGGAGAAATAGCTCAACAATTTTCTGGTCTCTGACACACACACATCTTTTTTTTTCTATTTGCTTTTATTGTATTACTGTCAGTTTGTGGGGAAAGAGTAAATGTTAATGAAATTATTTAAAATGAGATCCAATTTTTTTTTTCTGTGCTGGAAATTGAGCTTAAGGTCTTGGACATGCTAGAGAGGGGTCTATCACTCAGCTCTACTCCCAATCTGAGAGCAGATCTTAAATAGCAACACTAATGTCTAAATATACAGAGAAACTACCCATTGTCATTGTCTCCACAGGAGCAGTAGGAGCAGCTTCTGGCTCCCATCCCTCTCTGTGAACAAGCCACAGTCCTCCCAGTCACAGTCACAGAGACCTACCATTGACATATCTCACTTCTCTTTACTGTAAGATTTCACTCGTTAGTTTCTTCATCATTAGCTCGGCAGAAGAATGTTTGCCTGTTTGAATCTCAAAAGAATAAAAGACAGTTAAATAAGATCTAGGATATAGAGATTCAGTAAAACAGTTGCTGATATGTACAGGCACTAAAAGTCACCACAATAATAATAATAATTGCTGTTTTAAATATAAGAAAACAGATAAACTACAAGTTGCACACATTTGTCAACATCCTGGATTTGGATTAAATACATATTTTCATTTGAATTTGACTTTTGTTATGAATAAACTTGGATATAATAGATACAGGAGCATACATAAACTTATACAGGAAAATTTCTTATTATCAATAATAAAATTGTTTTGAAGTTTGTAGTACCAATTCCAATACTGCAAAAGGCCAATTAGAAAGACAGTGCACTCAAAATTATTGATTAGCTTATATTTAGAGCTGATACTCACTAACATTTATGCCATAAATTTTAAGTGTTAACACATGTCATTATTTAAGTAAGTTGATATTGCTCAGTTACACTCAAGGTACATATGAGAGGAGAGAAAGAGCATCTCTCTGGACTGGCTGTTGGTTCAAATCCCAGACACATTTGCTATCAGCTCTTAAATGCTGAGTTTCACTTTCCTAACATTGGAAACAAGGATCCTAACTGTTATCTCATCATATGTTGTCACAGACATTAGGAAATACAGATGTCTATCTAGTGCAGATATAATATAGGGCTTTTTACTATGGGCAGCCACAACACAGTGACTAATCAAAGCACATTCGATGATTTTTTGATCATTGGTCCTAGAAGAGTTGAAACAGAGGCAGGGGTGGATGTCCTAATTATCCATCACAGACAAAGTGGTATTAAATAAAAGGAAGCCTTTCTTTTTATTGTGCAGAAAATTTGAACATTCTAAAAACATCTAATTGAGGTATGAATATACTCTGGTAGGAAGCCAGCTTACTTCAGTGTTTTACCAATATCTACCTGCTGCTGTTATGCTCTGGAGCTGTGTCTCACAACTGAGACCAGTGTCGCATATACTATTTCATGCATTCAGTGATGAATAGATACAATACACTTGGTATTTTTAATATTCTTAGCCTGGAAAACCAAAAAGCTGTATTTGATGTAACAAATAAAGAGTTCCTAATGCCATTCAATGCTTCCACTGAAGAGACAAAAGATGATCTTTATGCTAGGGCAGAAATTGTCACAATTTCTGGGCTAGCAAATTAATAATCACCATTTGTAATTATGAACTGTTTTCTCTGTCAAGAGACGCCTGGAAGATCCTCAAATATAAAGCCAAGTGGGAAATTTCAACAGTTTAGCTAGTGATCTCTGCGGTGAGGTTCAGTCGGGGGCTGCATTGCAAATGACAGTTATAGTTTAATACTAAACCTAACACAATACAGTATGAGACTCTTCATGTGATATTCACATCACTATGGACCATAACTCAAAAGTGAAAACAATAGACTTGTTCATAATTGTATCAGAGAAAAAATATTAAAATGTTGTTTGCTATGATTTTGAATATACCTAATCTGTATACTGAATTTTCAAATTTAATAATAATTAGTGGAGTGAGAACTGGTTTAGCTGGTGAATTGTCTGCAGTACCAAAACAAAGACACGAGTCTCTCAGAGCCCAAGAAACCACACAGAAGTCAGGGTATGGATGAGTGGGCTCCTGTGTTCCCATCAGGAAAGGGGCAGAGACAGGCACATCCCTAAGCTTATTGGCTAACCAACACAGTCAAATCTGTGAACTTCGGGTTCAGAGAGAGACTGTACCCCCCAAAATAAAGGTGGTGAGTGAGGAAGAGCAAGCAACGTTGACTTTAGGCCTCCATACAAATGTGCACCCACATGCATGTACATGTGTGTATATACACAGACTACACACATGTCCAGCACTACACACATACACATACACACCTTAAAAAGTACCACTACAAAGATTTACATTCTCTATAAGTATCACAATATCCTACAGATTTCATTTAAAATCACATACTTTATAATTAGCATGATAGTAGTATAATTATGCATATGCATGGAGTGCTGTGTAATGTTCAATACATACATACAATGTGTAATGACAAAATCAGAGTAACTTTTCCATCCCAGACACCATCTCTTCAATAAGCATAGTGAAATGTCTTGATGTTAGCTTCCTCTACTGTACCCCACTGTGCCATAGAGCTCTGACACTGACTCCTCTTCTCCATCTATATTGTCATGTCTGTTACCCATTCCCTCCCTCACCCACCCCTCCTTTCCAGCCTTCAACAATTGCTATTCTCCTTTCAGTGAAGTTACTTTTTCAGCTTCCACATCTGAATGGCAACATGCTATATATTTGTCTTTCTTTCCATGGTTTAGTTACTTAATATGTCACCTATCAGCTCCAATCTATTTTTTCACAAATGATGGTATTTCTTTTTGTGGCTGAACAATATTGTGTTGTGCATAAATTCTGCATTTTCTTCATTTGTCTACCAAGAATTGGCTCAGTTGATTGCATATCCTGGTTATTAGGAATAAGGTCACAATAATCCTGGAACTGTATATATCTCTTTAATATTCAATTTCATCTCATTTCATTTAGAAATATGTCCATGGTTGGGAAAGCTGTAGAACATGTTCATGGTGTTTTTAGTATTTTGGGAGTCTCCAAATTCTCTCTTACAATGGCTACACTAATTTGAATTTCTTGCAACTGTGAGGACAAATTTCCTCTTATCTATGTCCTTGCCAGCATTTGTTTTGTGTGTATTTTGACAATAACCATCTGATTTGGGTAAGATGATGCTGTAGGTTTAATTTGCATCTCCATCATGACTAGTCAACCACATGGAGCATTGTTTACATACCTATTGGCCACTTGTTTCTTTTGAGGAGCATGTATTGAGATCACTGCTCATTTTTAGTAGAATTATTTAGGTTTTTCTTTAGCTTCTTATAATTCTGGATATTAGGTGGCAAATTTTCTTCTCATTCTATAGGCGGTGTCTTTATGCAATTGGATACTTCTTTTGCTGTGGAGGAACATTCTATATCAATAGACCACTCTGTTTCTGCTTTTGTAACCTGTGCTTTTTTTTTGGGGGGGGGTAGGTCAGGCATATTTATATATCTTGAAGTGTTCACCTGTTTTTCAATTATTAAAAAACAACTTGATAATGAGGTGTGATCTTTTGTTGGGTGGTTAATTCTATTGTCTAGCATATGCTTGAGAGTTTTCATGTATGTGTTTATCAGGAAAGTCATCTATAGTTTCCTTTCTCTGTTGTGCCTTTATCTGGCTGCAGATAAGAACAATGTCCTTGTGGAAAGAATTTGAAATAAATTCCTTTTTTTCCACTGTCCAGAGTAGCTTTAGTGTAATTAGCATGACACATTTGTGCATCACTATATTACAGGGAAATCCATTGATTTATGTTTGATTTTCATCAATAATTATAAAATTTAAAGACATAAGAATTTGCTCCTTTATATTTTTTTGAAACCCCCCACCCCCACTCATTCTCTAGTCCACCCTTCCTGAGGCAAAACCTCCGAACTTTAGTAATATTTTACTTGCACTTAAAATTTGAATTAAATTGGTGTGGTTTGTGAGTGGACATTAAGTACATGAAGCCTGGCATGTATGTTTGTGAGTTTCAAGATGCACGTTAAAAAGCATAAAAAGAAACCCAGTTTCTGTGAGATTATAATGTTTAGAAAATATAGGAAGACAAGGATAGGATTAATTTGATAGGTTTTTTGAAAAACAGTTTAATCTTACATACCTGTCTGGGACATACATACATACAGACAGACAGACCACACAGACAGATAGACAGACAGACAGACAGACAGATACACACACACACACACACACACACACACACACACACACACGTCATGTGTTTATATAGAAAGATAACAGGAGATCAACATTAAGTGATTCTTCAGTGTACCATATAGCCTGTTATCCTTTGTCAATTGTCTCCTAGTGAGATTCCAGTGGAATGTAAACCGCACTACTGCACTTGTGGTGGTTTGAATGTAATTGGCTGCCAGAGACTTGGAATGGCATTGTTTGAAGACATGGCTTTGTTAGAGTAGTTACAGTCTTGTTAGAGGAAGTGTGTCACTGTAGAGGCTTCAAAGTCTCATATATGCTCAAGCCATGTCCAGTGTATTAGACTACTTTCTGCTGCTTGCCTATGAAGATTTAAGAGCTCTCAGCTCTTTCTTCAGCACCATTTCTGCCTGCATGTTGCCTTGCTTCCCACTACGCTGATAATGAAACTATAAGCAAGCCACCTCAACTAAATGCTTTTGTTTATGAGTTGCCATGGTTATATTGTCTCTTCATACTAATAGAAACCCTAACTAAAACAGCACTATAACTTCTCCTTCTGCTATGAACATAAGTAGTAGAAGCTCAGAGTGATAGGAATTATTTGAGCTAGCTTTAGATATGATCATACGCAGAAGTAAAAATCCAATATAGGCTAAAAATATTTACTGAACAGCCAATTGCTAATATAAATATTAGTATAACTAAATAATTTCTCTCTGATTTTCAGTAAGTGGTAGCTATTTGAGTTACTTTTCCCCCAGTTTCATAAAGAAGTTGCTCTATAAAGAAGTCTGCTGAAGAACTGAACTTTCAAAAGCACTAAAGCACCAGGAAGTGAATTTTAGCTGCCAGCACTGACCCATCAGAAAGGAGCCAAGCAAGTGATCAGACAGGAAGACAGTCTAGGACATTAGAAAGGTCTATCCATGCTCCTTTTCTGTCCAGAGCAAGGGACTTCTCTCCATCATTTAAGAATGTAAGAAACTTAACATTTCTTTAAATTGCTAAGGCTAACCCCTTCATATATGCTCTACCTACTTTCTAAACAGTAGATCTGGAGCATCAGCTACCAAGAAAAGTAGGTTTTAAAACATGGGGCAGGATTTCTGGCTCATCTATACAGCCGTATTTATGCAGCAAAAAGGGAGGGTGGTGTACAATGCACATGTTGGCCAATGGAATGCTGGGAAATGGATTGGCAAAGAAAGAGGTATGTAAGCATGCACTTACACAGATAGACAAGTTAGAGAGAAGGCTGTTCCGGAAGAAAATATTGGCCTAACTGAACAGTGGAGTCAACTACCCTCCTAGTACCTTTTAGATGCTGACCCTCTATCAGATATATGGTTGGTGATTTTTCCCCCCATTTTGTAGACTGCCTCTTCACTTGAGTGGTGGCATCTTTTGTTGTTCCTGTAGTCCAGTATGTCAACTGTTGAGTCTTAGTGCCTGTGTTACTAGCCATACATTCAAGCATATTTACACTTTTTCTTCTATCAGGTTTGAGGTATCATATTTTAGGTTGAGGTTCTTTATATTGACCTCTAACAAGGGTTCTGGGTTGAATTCCATGTGTTTCTGTGATGCAGCAATGGGTAGGGTTGCTGACAGTCAGGAATAAGGGTAGAGTGGCTCTGAGAGTTTCTACCTGGAGTACTAGACTTCATGAAGTTCTGGTTAGGGCTCTGTTCAGACCTGGGGCCAACCTGAGTGGGGTGGCTCACAGTTTGGTGAAAGGTAGCCTCTTAATGCTGACAGCAGCCCCTAGTGCTATGCATGCTTTTCTTCATTTCAAAAATGATGAAGGTGAGATACTTTGTTATTTGGATACAGTGATGCTTCTAAGGACAGGGTCCTGTCCCTCTCTACGCCTTTTGGGATGCAATAGTCTTGTGGAACTGTTAATATTCCCTTTAACTCTACTTTAGTCTTTCTGAATTGGATAATTTTTTTGTCATGCAAAATAATCACAGAAATTTAGAACTCAAATTTTAAAAGCTTTCATATTTTTATATAATTTTATGTGAACATCATAGAATATCATGCTTGTATAAGAATGTAACAAGATAATACAGAGAAAATTACCAAAGTATCAAAATGAACAAGTTAAAAATACCAGCTTCCTCTGATAACTAAGCTGATGCTGTATACATACTACTAAAGAGAGAGAACATGAATTTAGTCAGCCCATTAGAGCAAACACACATACACTAGAAGCTGCTACTAGTGTTCTAAGAAGAGGCCACCTGCTCATTAGACTGTGAACCATCCTACCCAGCTGGGCCCCAGGACTTAACAGAGCCCAACCCAGGATTTCACAGAGTCTAGTACTCCAGGTATAAACTCCTAGAGCCACTTCATCCTCATGTCTGACTGTCAGCCTCCCCTCCCAATGCGTGGAACCCAACCCAGGACCATTGTTAGAAATCCAGATCAAAGACCTTAACCAAAAACATCACACTCAGAATCAGACAGAACAGAAAACGGAGGTTGACTATATGGCCAGTAGAAAAAGCACTAGGATCCAACAATTGACACATGAAGCCACAGAAAACTAAATAGTGTTGTATAGCAAAAGACGCCATCATTCAAGTGAAGAGGCAGTTACAGAATGAGAAAAAATATTCACCGACTATACATCTGATAGAGGGTTAAGTTTTAGAATATGTAAATAAAAGAGCTAAACATCAAATAGTTCAACTTAAAAATAGGCTAAACAGAGAGTTCTCAAATGATAAAACAGAAGAGGCTGAGAAAATTTAAAAATGTTCAACATCATGAGTCATCAGGGAAATACAAGTTAAAAACACTGTTTCATCTTGCCCTAGATCAAATGGCCAAGATCAAAAAACAAATGACAGCTTAAGCTGGCAAGGATTCAGGAAAAAGGGAGTCCTCTGCAAGAACATGTGCTCATAACTGCTGAGCTCCCTCCATCTCAGGGCTCTCTCTATTATTATTATAGTGATTTGCTCATCCATCTTCTTTGCTGCTATATTTACAATAACCAGGGTATAGAGACCCCATTGATATTTATCAGCTGATTATTGTATAGAGTATCATCATTTTACTGTTTCTGTGATGTTTTCTTAGATTTGGTCAACATACTGTAATTGCTTATTCCCAGTGGCCATTTGCATGGGTTTATTCTCATATTCAACTATTGTTTTCCTCCCAGTAAATTTGTAGATCAGGCTTAGTAGCCATAAATCCCTTTAAGTAGTTTTTTTTTTTAATAATAGAAAATGTATCCCTTAGCATTTTAAAAAATCCCTTCAATTTTAGTAGATAGTTTTGCTGGGTATAGAGTCTTTGTTAACAATTGTGGTCTTTCTGAACTTGGAGTCCAACTTCCCAGTTCCTTCTGGTTTTAAAAGTTTCTGGTGACCCTTCTTTATAATGTCTTAAATATTTTTACTTAATGTGTTTTTATTATTTAATTGTAACATGTGGTGGGACTTTTTTAAGCTTAAGAAATTTTCTTTTATGATTTTATTGAAAATAGTTTTTATATCTTTGCTTTGGTGTATTCCTTCAATGTCCATAATTTGGAGGTTAGGTCTTACCATGGTTTTCAAGACTTATTCACTTTGTGTTTATATTTCTTTTTAAATTTATCATTGACCATTATGAGTGATCCAATTTCTCTTCTCTGTCCTGCATTTCCAGTTCCCCATTTCCCACATGATCCATTCTGTTGGTGATATTTTGAACTTGGGTATTTACTTGGCTCATTGAGTTTTTCATTTCCAGTTTTGGCTTCGTTCAGCAATTCTGAGTCTATTTTCATTTATTTGATTGACTTTCTTTTTTCATTCATCTGTTTTTGTTCCCTTGAAGTAGTTTCTTCTATTGTTTTAACATAATCATCTTTTGATTCATTGCCTAGAATTTCTTCCTAGTGATTTTCATTAGATGCAATTACTAAAAAGTTAATGATTTGTGGGGTAGATCCGTTGTCTTGTTTGTTCCATGCTGTTTCCAGTATTTCTGCACCCAGAGTTAGTTCATTGGTTGAGTTTTTTACTTTTTCCATATTTTTTATTTTTTAATTTTAAGTCCCTTTTTATCTTCCAGTGGTGGTGTTTGGTAGAAGCCTACATCCTAACAGAGCTGATAGATTTCCATAGATATATACAATGGAATTCTATTTTGTAGATATATACAATGGAATTTTATTCTATTCTACTTGATTCTGATGCATATTTTCTAGCCATGTTGTCTCACAGAAACTGCACTGGATCTAGTGTGTAGCCTGCATTTAACTGCAGATGGAGGGTGGGGACATGATTTGACTATTAGTAAGATCCTTGGGCCTGTGGAGAGTATCACAATTCACAGTGAAAGCTGCAGACCCAGTAAGAAACCTGTGTTGACACAGGTCAATAACTGACCCTCAGAGAAGACCTGAGATAGATCTTCTTGTCCTAAATACTAGTCCACTAGAGAGAAACATTTGGTTTCATCATCTCTGAAGTCTTGTTTGGAAACCATACATTGCATTTTTATTATTAAAGCAAATGTCAGGGGGCGGTGTAACTGATCTCTAATACATAATTACTTCATTTTATCTTATTTCACTTTTGATGCTATTTATAAATAAGAAAATGCATTCAGATGGTGCACTGGAATTCCTTAAGTTTTTTTTTCAGATTCAAATAGTATAACAGTTGATTATTTTCTTTTTATCACATGAATATTAAATTTTTCTTATTTCTTCCCTCAAAATCTACAGAGGAATATGTGGGAGACTAAGGATTAGGAAATCAAAGAAGTTAGTGCTGAAACTGTGCATACTCATTGCCAGTGAACCTTAGATGTGCCAACAGAGAATGATTCCACCTTTGAATGGATATGGACTGGCTTTTGATTATGTTCTGAGTTGTAGTAAAAGCTTTTCATAAGAAGAAAACATGGTAAATGTGTATTACATACTTTAGTTACTACGACAGGATGCTCTATAAAATCATCTTCAAATGAAGGCAGGGTTTATTTTGCCTTCATTTGAAGGTATGTACCATCATGGCAGGCAGGGAAGACCTGGGCAAAAGAACCACTCTAGCTACCATGAAGTCTTCCTGCCACAGCCAGAGTGTGAAACAGAGAGAGATAAATGCTTGGGCTCTGTTTCCTTTCTCCTTTTTATTCTATCAAGAACTCCAGCATATGAGATGATGCCACCTACTCTTCATGGTGGGTCTGTCCTCCTCAATTAACCTCTCTGGAAACATTCTCACAGACATGCTAAGAGGTACATCACTTTGTTTCAAATCCACTCAAGAAGACAATGAAGTCTAACCATCCATTTCCAGGGCTAAGTACTAAAAATGTCTTAATAGCACTTTTGTTTTTTATCTTGCCTAAATAGCATAGCAATGGAAAAATCAAAAGAGGAGTATGTTGAAAGTTTTAGAACACAAAATATAATCTTGGATGTGGAGCTGCAATAGTCTAACACATTGGGCATACAAATGAGTAGTATTGGTGGTGATTGCTAACTTTTCCTGTGATAATTCTGAATATTAAATGTTAAGCTCACTTTTCTCTCTAATTGCTATTTTATGGGAAACACTGGATCAGACAGGATGTCAAGTAGAATTTGTGCCTAGAGATGAATTTGAAAACATAGTAATAAAATGAAAGTCAATAGCAAGGAATTCATGCTCACAACAATTCTCTAGTTGATGAACAAGCTAAAAAATTAATTCTCATAGAAATAGAAATTATTTACTTCTTTGCCTTGTTTTATGCCTTCTTTATTGTTTCTATTTCAATTTTTAGTTTCTGTAATGTTTCTTTCATTTGTTGGTTTTCTCTTTCTTGGTTTTCTTTCAAGGATTTGTTCATCTCTTCCAATTTTTTATTTGGATTTTCTTCTATTGCCTTAAGGGAATTTTTTATATCCTCTTTTAAGGTTTCTATAATCTTCATAAAAGTGCTTTAAATGTTTTTTCCTTCTGTTTTCTCTTCATTCCTCTGTTCAGGTCTTGGTGTTTAGAACTACCAGAACTTCTTCTGGTATTGCCTTGTTGTTCTTTATATTGTTAGATGTATTCTTGCACTGGTGTCTTCCCATTGCTTCAGTGATTCACTCCTAGTCAGCTCCTAGTCAGTTGTGGCTAGAGGGTTTGTGTGTCTCCTGTCTCCTCTGAACATGGAGACTGCAAGGTCTCTTACTTTGGTCAGGCCACAGAGTCATATGGTCCAGAGAGATGCCCGTCTCTCACTCCACTCTGGGCATTGGTTTGAGCAGCTTGGAAAGATGCCTCTCACTGGTCTCTGGACACAGGTTGTGTGGTCTGAAGAGACTTCTGTCTATGATGGTGCAACTTGCCTTGAAGGCGGGCCCAGCTGTCAGCTATGTGTCCCCTGGGATTGCTGGGGAAGGATTCTCCAGCCTCTCATTCCCTCTGGACACAGGTCTTGTGGTCCAGACATATGTCTGTCTATGATGACGCAAGGATGAGAACATGAGAGATCGGATTGGGTGGCTTGGGGGCAGGCCAGAGGGAGAGAACCATTAAAAACAACAACAAGAAAAAAAAAACCCAGAACAAAACAAAAGATATTGGTATCAGTTGGTTTGCCAGCTCATGGGCATTGTGTGTGGATACAAAAATAAGTTATATGTTACTTATTTAGGTTTTGGAAGCTATAACAACTGTCCTCTGTCTGTCTGTAAGTGGATAGTTACATTTTTAAAAATATGTATGTAAAATGGCAAAGACTTACTATAAATTATAATTTATTCATTTATAACTCAAAAACTTAGACATTAATGAGTAAAACTTTTTAAATGTCCTCAAAACCCTTCTATTCAACAAAGGAACATTCTGCTTAATTTTCACAACAAATTGCCCTCAAACCATCCCACTAACGAGAATTGCAATTTATGTCTCTCCTTAAATTTTTTTATGACTTGATATTGACATTGTTTGGCTTTTATAGTCTCTGTTGATTTTATCTTAATATGTATATACAAGTGCTTAAGGATCCATCAGGGTTTTAACTGTGTTCTTTGAAGAAGAGTCGCTGATATCTATAGCGCCCTTCAAGAAATCATTATAATACCAGTCACACTAGGAACCCAGCTTCATGAAGGTTGGCTTCACCCCAAGCTGATGGAACTTACCACTGACACGTGATTGGATCTTGAGAGCTACAAACTCATAGATTTAACCCATTGACTGGTGGATTCTGGCAGGTAGAAGAAATCAAGAGATGTGGTCTAGAGACATAGATGGATGGAAGGATGCTCAGGAAAGACAAACTTTGACTCAGGCTCCTTCCTGTTCTACTTCTTGCTTCTAAAATTCCAGAGATGATATGCTCATCTTCCTGTCCTCTCAGCTATGATGTTATACCTTGACATCACCTCCAAATAATGGAGACAGTCTAGCATGGACCAAAACTTCCAAAATCATGAGAAAAATAAATCCTTTCTCCTTTGAAAACAATTCTTTCAGGTATTTGTCATAGTGACATGAATGAACATAGATAAGACGCTTTACATTCTTAGACATTTTTCTTATCAATTAATAGTTCTATGGACTCTTTAGAACTGATTTTTCCACCTATCACAATTGAGCAGATATATGTGGGCAGATTAGAGGAGATCCATACACTGGTACTTTGGGCTTTCCTTGAAGCACCTAGAATTCAGATTTTTGGCTATTGCTCAAGGCTGTTTATATAATCACTCTAGTCATCATTTCTCACTCACTTAAAAGAAATGATTGCTCAAACTTTTCTAGTCCCCGAGATCTGCTGTTAAATTACTTTCACTCTGTATTAAGGAGACATTTCAAGTTCAAAATGTGTTTTTAGTTACTTACACATTTTATGTTGGCTTTGTAAAATACATAGTATGATAGGTAGTCAGTAAGAAATACCTTTTAGAAGCAAACTAGAAGAGCCTGGGTATATTTTTTCCCAGTATTTCAATGCTATGTACAACTCATCATATGGGGGCCATTGACAGTGAGGTTGGTTCTGTTGTGCCCTGTACCAAGATACAGTGAATGCACCTGACTGAAGACATCAGTCTGCTCTGGTAGACAGCTCAATGCCTTTTATTTTTTACTTGTAACAATTTATTTTTCAGTTACTTTCTAAAAGTTTGGGGTAGGGTATGTGAGTAGCATATAGCTTAAACACAGTGTATTCATGTATGGAAGTACCAAAGAATAAAAATTTTAAAATATTTATAATTGTAATTATATTTTTAATATCACTAATAAGAAAGTATGTGGTATAATAGCAGAAGTATATTTTTAGCCCTCTGTGAGCAACAATGATCCTCATTTCATAATAAGGAGACTGGAGACTGAGGATAGTGACATTGACGCAGTATTCTGTACAACTTTGAAATCAGCCCAGAGTAGCAGGAGAGCTGACTGTGGCATAGGACATTCTTTTTAACGTGGAGCTCTGAATAGTTTTTGTAGGCGTCATGAATTTTCCTCCCTCGTTTGAATAAACAGGAGGGCACAGTCTTAGATGTCCCCTGGATCATATCTTTCCCTCTGTCACTTTTGTTTGTCTTTTTCACAACAAAAACTGTGATTGCCTCTACATTTTACATACCGTTTATTTTAAAACTTATCAGACACATAAACCTGAAAGTCAGCTTGGCTGTAAATTTGTACTCTAAACTTCCAGTTTGGGCAAGAGGATGACTTAATAGAATTTGGGAGGGAGATATACTAGTAGGCATCAGCAGGGGTATGGTCCCTTGTAGCTGGCTCAAGGTTCCTTCACAAATGAACCCTAGGGTGTTGTTTTTAATACCCTTCTTTTAAACAGAGTTCAATTATTCTTTAAGCTTTGAAAAAACAGACATCAACTTTCCAAAGAAATGTCAAAGTCAAAGCTTTTAACTCCTGAAAACATGAGAAAAAAGCAGACATGATCCCTTGGTAGATGGCTTAGTAGGAAGGGGGATGAACTAGGGACTGAGGAGAGGGGCAGGAGAGTGACAATGTGCACATCAGATTCAGAGAATAAAAAATAGAGACTTTGTTTAAATGTAGAACTTCATTGAGGCAGAGCTATGTTTTAGACTGAAGAGGGCTGCCAAAGTCAGTACTTCCGATTTCCTACCACAATATCTTTGTAATATTTTTCAAATATACATATTAGTGACAAAAAAATTAATGGCTATGGAAGTTTCCAAGATCTACAAGTCTCTCCTATGCCTCATGTCTAATGCTTACATCATTCTTGAGACAAATATTCTTTTCTTTCTTTCTTGTAAGCCTGTACAGATGAACAGGCATGTTATAGAATGAGGCTCAGGCAGTCTTGGTTAAATAGGCAAGGGAAGATAAAATCCACTAACATGGTGTGTTTCTAAAATATCTCACCCAGATAAATGTGGTTCTAGAAAACCAAAATTATTTCCTCTATTTACTTACAGCTCATGAGTTTTCAGCGTAGTCTACAGAAAGCCAGTCACCTAGCAGTGAAATTGATTTCACATTTCTTTCAGGAAGACAGCACAGATTGCCCTCACACTAACACATTTGCCTTCCAGGAAAGAGTGTGTCTTCGGGTGTGTAAGTGTGACTCTCTTAAGAGTTATAAAGCCCCTGTTTGCAGGCACTACAAATATATTTACTAATTCTTTTTTCTTGTACTGTTCAACAACCATTATAAGCAGCCACTATCCCAACTATGTGATATTTACACTAAAATTAAATAGCATTCGAGGGATGCTTATAATTGTGTAATGCAAAATTCTTTAGAATACTCAGAATTTTCCATGTTTGGCTACACACTGGAGAAGAAGCACACAAATACGAATAATACAGAATGCCTTCTTTAATTCATCTGAGCATGGGAATAACAGAAATGATTCATTAGTTTACCATACTGTCAGCAGGAAAAAATGGAAGTGATGATTCAGTTTGGTATAAAGAGATGGTGACACCATGTTTTGGAACTTATTAGAGATGCTTTCAGCATTCATGCATGTGGTTGAAATGGCTTCTGCACTATCCAGGCTGTCTAACTTCTGCTTAGCTGAGATTTTAGTGTGCTGTTTCCCTCTCTACCCCCTCCTTGCTCATCCTGAATTACTAACAGGTGCAGAGAGCCACAGCCTGTGATGCCTTTGTTGTTCCTTTTTTTTTTTTTTTTTTTTATCCAGATTTAATCATCTAAGGGCTTTCTTAATCGACCCCATTCTGAATGTTTAGAAAACCCATCATCAAGTCTGCATGGGATTAGATTTAGATTCCAAATACATTCACAAAGCAAGCTAGGCACATTGTCACAATGTCCTGGGAACAGAAGATTAAAAATCTGACTTTTAATCCTTTCCTGGTTCTCCTAAACTCAAACCCAAATCTCAGGGCAGATTCTAGATTTTCTTTTGAGGTCATAAAGACCTGATTATTTTCAGGTATTAGCCATCTGACATGTTTTCAAAAGACTATTCATCAAATATCAAAATTTTTGAAAAGGCCTTTTTATTCAGTCGAGTTTATTTTTGCTCATGTTTTAGATTATCAGGCACTCTGCTTCTGAGGTCCTTCCTCCTTCACTCCACCCTATATGTAGGCTCCCTTCAGCCTGGGTTGGAAGACAAGCAAACCTTAGGCAAGGGGGCCTTAGAAGGCATTGCTGATGCCTCTAGCAAATCACTCTTGAGAGTGGCCAGTTTTCTCTGCAGTCCAGCTCTGAGCTGTGGTACCTGGGGCTGTGGTTTGCTCCCTTCTCTTTAATCTGCTATGTGCTCCAGCTCTTTAGGATCCAGAGTGACTATAGTCCAGCCCAGTATTACTACCTGCCACTGACAAGCCATCTGGCTACTTCTTACCTATGTACACTCAGCACCTGGCAGCAGAGCACATTCTATTTTCATACTCATGAATGAAAGCTAGAAAGTCCTCTCTCTTTGAGTGTTTCCTCAGCTCACCTGCTCTGCAATGCCATCCACACACTGGGGACCAAGGCATTACTTTCTGTTGCTTTTTACAATGTCCACTGCCTATTCAAGTACATCTCTCTACCTGCTCACTGTTCTACCTGTTGATCTGTGGACTCAGCATTCCAGATGACAGACACACAGTGGCTAACTTCTCCCATTGGGTACCATTGCATCCTGAAGAAGTTTAACTGATATAAATCATATCAGTTCACATTCCTTTTACTTATGTGCTCTGTGGCTCTACAAAAGGCATTTTATCTATCAAAGCTATGGTTTTCCTATGTATAAAGTAAAAGTAATAAATTTCAATCATTGGTTCATAATACTATTAAATCAGGTGATATCTATAATGGACTTAGTACTGTGTTTGGAAAATAATATATACCTTAATGTATAAATGACTTTGCTATCTGTCTTGAAGTATTGCCAGAAATGATATAACAGTGTAAATTACAGGATCAAAAAAAAGCAAGAAAGTAAAATTCTGCTCAAGATATTGTTTTCATTTCCTCTTCAGATCTTTGAAACCTGAGATTCCACTGATCGCAAAATTAAAATAGAAAAGAACGAGGGCTCTTTCAGACTAGAGTTATGGCTTATCTAGACCTACAAAAGAAACATGAGAATTTATAATTTAAGTAACCACAAAATACTGTAATTACTGAAATTATCACAATGATCACAGTATCGTAATTGAACTAACACAGAAGGCTGTGAAGGCTTATGCTAAGAATTCCTCTATCAAATTACATACCATTAAATCTGTCTCTGAGGCGAGTTTAGCTGATACTGATCTTCTAGATGGCCACCGAAAATTGTATTACGCAACTGCTACGGTCATCTTTGTTCTGAAATATCAGAGAGATGGAGAAACAAACCACAGCCACTTCTCACCCAGCCAACTCCTCAGGCTTGTCTCCATGAATCCTCAGACTAGAGCTTTGATTCAGACAAAAAGAAAAAGAGCAGGCCAAGGGAAAAAGTCCTGCCTCCTGCTGCCTTATCTTTCTTTCCCTGCTCAGCTATCTCAGTTCCTGATTCAACTTTCCTAGTGTAAGGATCAAAGTACTGGGAGCAGAAGCTTGGGATCGCAAGTGCTGGGATTAAAGGTGTGTGGATCTGTTAGGCCTTGAATTCTGTTAGGCCAGAATGCTGCCTCCCATCATCACAGTATCACACTTGCATATCAGAGTTCCCAAATAAGAAAATTCTGAACTTTCAGGATTTCATTGAAAGCACGGTGTACTCACCCTCATCTGCTATAGGGTAGCTCATTAGTGTTAGGCTCATCTCATGCACAGGTGAAACATGCCTCCATGTTCTCTGCGGTGGTTTCATGGGGAAGAGTGCAAAGTGTGCTTGGCCAGTGCCTCTGAAGCACCTCCTTGGAGTTCTGTATGAGGAGCAGCAATGAATTGGAGGTGGGCAAGGATTCTTATAGAGGAAGAAGCAAAGAGAAAATATTCAAGTGAGGATCTCGGGACACATCATGCTCCTCCTTCAGGTACACTTCCAGAAGGTTGCTCTGAACATAGGGAAGTGTGGGTTCTTTCCTTCTTGTTCCCCATTTTTCTTATAGATTAGAACCACAGTAAGAATGACATGGGTAAGAAAAATTGGATTTTTCACAGGTCATTGGGGCTTGAATTGCATCCCACACTTTCAGTTCTCAATGCCTTTAAAAAAATAGTGAGGATGAGCCTTAACTTCATATAACTGATGTTCCCTATGAGAAAAAATAGGTTACAAACACATACATAGAGATTGTAGTCACAGGGAAAAGACAGCCATCCATATGGCAGGGGAGAGTTCTCAGAAGCAACATGCTTGACAACGTCTGATTGGACTTCCAGCCTCCAGAACTACTAGAAATTGTCATCTGTTAGGCTGTTGGACCTGTGCTATGTGTGGCTACTCTGGAAAACCTACACACACAGATTCTAATCCATTACAGGGGGGCACAACATTCCCCACCCACTTCCTGTTTCACATTTAGGAAAACCAAAAGAATTCATTGGCAGAATAAAGAACTTCAAGCAACAGAAGAGAGCCCTGACTTGTAGTGGAATTATGTTATGTTTCCTGTCATTGTAAATATTTGTCCCGCCTATGAGTTTAATAAAAGCTGATTGGCCAAAGGCAGACAGGAAGTGTGGGTGGGGCTACCAGGCTAAGAAAACTCGGGAACATCTCAGAGCAGAGACAGATGCCAGAGAGACAACGCAGATGTCACAGAGTCAGTGGGGCTTCCAGGAGATGCAGAGAAAATGCTGTTGAGAAAAGGTATCGAGCCACATGACTGAACATGATAAGAAAGATGGGTTGGTTTAAGACTAAAGAGTTAGCAAGTTATATGCCTGGGCCCTAGGTTAATGAGCATAAAAATAGTATAAGCCTGTGTGTGATTATTTGGGCCTAAGCATCAGTGGGGCAGAACCTGAGGCCCAGGCCCAAAACCTTTTACAACACTGACTGATCTCTAACAAGATTCCTCCAGGCTCAGCAAATGAGTTTCTTTTTAAATTTACCTCAGCATCACATCTTACATAAATTTTAGAGTTAAGAGAATGGTGAAAGCCAGGTAAGGGTGGCATACACCTAACCCTCAGGAGGCTGGTACAGGAACACTGGGAGCCCAGGACATCGTGGGCCACAGAGCAAGACAGACTTTAAAAGACAGAGAGAGAGAATGGGGATAAGGGGAAAGGGAGAGAGGTGGAGAAAGAGAAGGGGGAGGAAAGGGGAACGAGAGAATCCTGGACTCAACAACATTTGCTTCAGGATTTTTGACAAATTTTTATACTGTCTCCGAAAAATTGGTACTCAGACCACATGATTTTCTCCCTTACAACCCTGATAGTCCGTCCAAGACAGAATAAAATGTGCATCCCTTCGATGTCCTGTTGGACCATCTGTGACAATTGTTCCTGTGGTCTTAGAACTTCATCCCTACCACATTTGTGCTACTTCCCTACAGAGGAAGAAACTGTCCCCCGGAGCTTTGCACAATGCTACTCCCCTTTAAGAAAACATTTGTACCCAGATATTCATGAGTTTCATACCTTTATTACAAAGCACTCCAAAGTGCCCCCTTTCTAAAATATCACCCCATCTAGCTGGTCATCCTCTGTGCACTTTTTAGTTTCTTTGCTATCCTCTCAGCCTTGTGGTACCCTGGCAAAGATTTGATGACGAGTGCCGAGTTGTTTATCTTCCCTTTAAGAGACACAATCAGGACAAGCTGGCCTGGGGCACTGCCTCCTTCTCCTCCACAACTCCAGCAGCACCAGCAGCAGACACCCAGCTCACATCAGTGAAGAGAAGATGGGGAAAAAAAAAATCTCCTTTTTAAGAGATTGATGCTATTTGCACAGGAAATTACTTATGTAAAGTCTTTGTTTAAAAAAAAAAAAAACCTGAACTTTTATGAAGTAGAAACTGAAGACAAATTGACAAGAGGTAGACATAGTGTGAGTTTGCATGCTAATGTAACTACTGCCAGAATCAACCTCAGAAGCCAGAGTCAGTGAGTCTGCCTACAGCCAGGCCAGTGGATTAAAATGACTGGGACTGTAAAGGAAAAATCAAAGTCAGTGAAAGGTGACACTCTGCAAGCCATTTTACTTTTGATGTGGGAAACAGAATTAAGGGTAGCAGGATAAACCTTTTCCTCAAAAATAATTTTTGCAGTAGAAATGAATGGAATATACTTTCCAAGCAGTTGTGAATTTCAGAATAATCTGACTTGTCTGTAGCCCTGTAACACTAATGTCCTCTAGAAAGACAAAAGGAAATGGTGTTTGGATCATCTACATCATGACAGCCCTCCACCTGCATAAATAATCAGGAATTTAAAGCAACCAACAAAAACATTGACTACCAATCACAAGTCCTTTCTTGCCTTACATAGTCTATCTCTAAGTTTCAATCAATAAACTTGATATCTGGATAATGCTGAAGTCCCACAGAGTAAGCAAAATGGTTTGATTTGAGCATGTATAGCTGATGGAGCTATGGGGGAGGTTATATTTCTCTCTCTCTCTCTCTCTCTCTCTCTCTCTCTCTCTCTCTCCCTCTCGTGTGTGTGTGTGTGTGTGTGTGTGTGTGTGTGTGTGTGTGTGTGTGTGTGTGTGTGTAAGCCAGAAGATAACCTTGGGTGTTGCTCTCCAGTAGCCATCACTTGGTTTTGTGAGACAGAACCTCTCACCGAGATCCATTACTCTCCAATTAGGCCAGGTTGGCTGGCCAGCAGGCCTCAGGAATCCTCCTTTCTCTACATTCCCAGCTTTGAGATGACAAATATGTGACACCACGCCCATTTTCTTTTATGAGTGGTAGAGTAGGCACAGAGCCTCATTTAGTGTGGGAAGCAAACTCATAGCTAAGACCATCCCTATACATCTTCCCTCTTCCTTTTGACAAGTTTTACAGCCTTAGTTTGATGATCCCAACCCCTCATGATGGCTTCAAGTTTGGGGAGTTGGAAGCTATTCACAGAATATACCCTTAAAGGTAGTCCATATTTATTTTTCTATTTTTCCTCTGAATATTAAAGGAAGTGTGGTAACTGATATCACAGGTGAAGAGAGAAAACATTTTGTAGGTTTCTAACTAGAATAAGGTGGACCTTTAGGATTTTGTATATCCTGTATATTATTGCTTTGAAGTGAAAAAAATGTCTTTCAGTTTAAACATAGGGGATTCTGCTAGCTACTATGGAAAAGTGGCTATCTTTTAAACCTGTAATTGTAGCATATTTGCCATTATAAGTAATATTGATATGTAAATTTCCTACTATAGAATCTTATATGAGGCAATTCTGAGACAAAATCACATTAAAAATGAAATGTGTCCAGGCAGTGGTGGCACATGCCTTTAATCTCAGCACTTAGGAAGCAGAGGCAGGTGGATTTTGGTGAGTTCGATGCCAGCCTGGACTACAGAGCAAGTTACTCTGTCTTGAAAAACCAAGGAAACACTATGTGATCATGAGAGTCTATAGGAAAACCAACACACTAGCCCAAGTATCTTATCTGAAACTTGGAGCTATGATGTTTGAGCTCAGGGGAAGCAAATGTCATAGGAGGGCAGGATTTCTCTAGTCGTGCACATCAGAGCTACAGAAATGGAGTCGTGTCTCACCGTATAAGGACCAGAGGTAGTTAGGAACAAATCAAATGGGTGAGTAACAATGCAATGAATATACTACTGCAGACAAACATGGGCTTGGAAGATAGTCCATGACACCCACCCAATAACTACCAGACTTTCAGAAGCATGAACTATGCAATGGTTGAAAAGCTGTCCAATGAGGAAAGTGATGATAGAAAAAAATACTAGTTTCAATAGTGAAGGTAGAATGGAAACTGTAGGAAACAGAACAGGAGGGAGTTCAGTGTTATGTTCCAGAAGGTTCCAGAAGGTTCACTGGGGGAGAGTGCCGAGTGCAACGCCAGAGGATGGGCACCATGGTTTACAGAGGACAAGCTTAGAAAATCAACACTGAGCAATAACTTACAGAGGATCAAGAGTGATATGAACATCCCTGGAAAGATGCTCATGTTAGCAGAGAAGGACAGAGAGCAGATGGGAGGCAGAAACTCGGGAAGCACAAGCAGGGAGCTGGAGAGATGGTTCAGTAGTTAGAGCCCTTGCTGTTCTTGCTGAGAAGCATGATTCAGTTCCCAGCACTCACACGGTGGCTCCTGTCTGTAACTCTAGTTCTAGGAGAGTCGAGACCCTCTTCTGGCCTCTATGGGCACAAAGCAAGCACACATCATAAACATCTACGTAGAGACAACCATCCATATCTATAAACTAAAAATAAATAGTAATCTAAAGAAAAGTACAAACAACAGTAGACAATTTGCCTTCCAACCAGACAGAAAATTTGAAGATGGCATACAGTGCAGGTACCAGCAAAATCCTCTTCTTCTGGGTGTCTGAATAGAGCAAGCAGCAATACAAAACCATTTTTAAAAGACAGTTTAATGTGCTTAAAGGCATAGGTTACTTCCTGAATGGGCACATCCTGGGAACCCACAGAAAAGGTCAGGGATATCTTAAAATACAAAATACCTTTAGCCAGAAGGAGTCTGAGTCATAAACTGAGACTCATTAGTTCCTGCAAAGAAGTGCAGAGTTAAGGTGCTAGGGTCCAAGGCATGCCGTGAAAAATTTGCCAGCAGTACTTACTATAGTATGTAGGTACTGTAAAGCATCTTTACTTATAATATCCATTGCTGGGCCCTTTCTAAAACACATAAAGAGCTGGAAAAAAAATCAAATAATAAGACAGGCAAACAACCCAATGAATAGCTGGAATAAAGAAACCATTCTCAAAAGATGAAATACAAATAGCCAATAAACATAAAAAAATGTTCAATATCACCTGTCATTTTCATCAACTAAAATTAAAAGTACAATGATAATCCGGGGAAGATAGTTAAGTCCATAAAGCCCTTGCCACACAAACAGGAGGGCTTGAGCTCAGATCTCTAGCATCCATGTCAAAAACTGGTCATGGTGGCTTATGCCTCTAATCTTAGCTCTGAGGAAACAGAGATAGCTCTAGATCCCTGGAGACAGGGTTAACTTGTATAAATAAATCTGTGAACTCTAAGTTCAGTTACAGAGCGTATGTAGAAAAATTAAGTGACAACAGATAAGATACTCAACATCAATTTCTGGCCCCTACACAGGTACATGTATACACACACACACACACACACACACACACACACACACACACACACAAGCTACAATGGTGCTTTATTAATGATAAAATATACATAGTTATATAATTTTCTTGAAAATTTTTGCAACTGAAGATCATTATCTTAAGTCACATAGAATAGACTCAAAAGTGAAATAACACAAGATCATGTTTTCTTGCATTTGTAGATCCAAGATTGTATATAGATACATACAACATACATATACATAATATACATTTTATATGAAAAAGAAAAAGGACACTGGAGAAGAAAGTAGACTCCTGGAATGGGAAGGGGAACTAGGGTAGGAATGAGAGGGAATAGACTTGAATACAATAAAAATATATAATATGCTTAGTAGATATACACAGCGGAATTCTATCCCATAGATATATATAATGGCATTCTATTCCGTAGGTATATACAATGTCATTCTATTCCATATATATATGTATATATATGTATATATATATACACAATGGCATTCTATTCCATAGATATATACAATGGCATTCTATTTCATAGAAATATACAATGGAATTCTATTCTGTAGATATATACAATGGAATTCTATTCTGTAGATACATACAATGGAATTTTATTCTATTCTACTTGATTCTGAAATAACTCAGAATCAAAAAGACAAATGCCACATGCTCTATCCCTTATTTGTAGATCCCAGCTCCAAATCTTTACATTTGATTATATAACTTGGAATAACCATAAAAACTAGTGAATTAAAAGGAAAACATGGGGATGGGGTTGGGGGAAGAAAACATTGTAGAGATGGGGATAATAGAACACAAGAGCTGTGAAGAGGAAAAGAAAAGTGGGAAGGTTAACTAGGGAGGGGAAGTGAAGAAAATGTAAAGGGAGTGGGAGCAAGAAGAAATAAGTAACACTAAAGATGTTCAGAAAGGGCATAGGGAGACACATTCTATAGATGTGTATGTATGTACACATATACATGTATATATAGTTTAAATGGCATTATACCATATAGGGTGATAATGATCTCTTCCAAGAGATAGTGCCTATCTAACAGAAACCTCAGAGCCAAGCATGGTAAATCTCCCTTCCAGTTTGGTCATAGGGCCCAAGAGACTCCCAAAACAATATAGACTATTATTAATGCTCTTGGATTTACTTGAATGTAAGCCCTGTTGTTGAAGACACCAAGTACTTTGGACACAGGACTTAGAGCAATCAAACTGGAACTGACCTGGAAACCTTCTGTCTAAAGAATAACTCTCCTAGAATTGGAAAAAAAGCAATCAACAGTACTACCTAGTTATAAAGCCTATGAAAGCCAACAATGACCAGCCCAGGAAGATATATCCAGTGGTATAATTATGTCACTATTATCGTGTGGGTAACCAACAGCTGTCTACATAGACTTAAGGCCT
>PVIH01012418.1:0-63663 GCA_004025045.1 Sigmodon hispidus
TTACATATTTAAATTAATTTACGGTACAGAGACAGTGTAGTGTTCAGACAAAAATTTATAAATAGCGTGTCCATGACACACAGCTTAAACTCATTCGTTTCATGACAAAATTGGCACAAGTGTGATTGATTCAAAGTTTCTGTTTATACTAAACAAAAAAAAAAAAAACAGTTTAAAAAAATTTTTCTCGTAACAGCATTTCCTAAGCTAGCTCTTTGCCGACAGAGGCAGACCGGCAGCAGGTTCCTCCGCTATATTAAAAAGCTGCCAAGAGGGGCAGAGTCAACAGTTAAAGTAATACAGACATTTTAAAAGCTCTTTGAGTTAAAAAATAATTAAAAATTCTCAATAAGACAGATTTAGACTCTCAAAACCTCTAAACAAAATACAATATATATAAAATACACATAAACTTAAAAATAAATAAATAAATAAATAAACCCTTTAAAAAATAAAAATAAATAAAAATAAAAAAGCCACAAAAGATGGCAGATAAGCAGAGAGTCTGGATTGTCTTGACTTTAAAATCTGTTTATAAGAATATGTTACTTGGGAAAAGAGTTTCTGCTTTTGTCTCCACAAAAGATCAAAACCTGTAGATTGGTTCTAGGCAAATGTGGTTCCATTTGCCAAGGCCACCTAAATGAACATTCTCAGCTTCCAAGAAGCCAGTTGAGATGATCCAGCTTCAAAGCTCCATGAGATTGCCATCGTCCTTTGACAGCAAGAAGTAATAAAAAAAAAAGCTTCATCCAATTTCCCAAAAATATTGCTTATTAATGTTTATTTTCATTATAAATGGTTAATGGTCTTAGTCAATTTCTTAAAGGGTAATGTTTCCCTTATTTAATTTCATCTCTTCTGTCTTTAGTGTATAGAAGGGCTACTGATTTCTTTGAGTTAATCTTATAACCTGCTACAATGCTGAAGGTGTTTATTCACTGTAGCAGTTCCTTAGAAGAATTTTGTGGATCACTTCTGTATACAATCATATTGTCTGCAAATAGAGATAGCTTCAATTCTTCTTTTCCAATTTGTATCGCCTTAATCTCCTTTTGCTCTCTTATTGCTTTAGCTAAAACTTCAAGAACTATATTGAATAGATAAGGGGAGAGAGGACATCCTTGTCTAGTTCCTGATTTTAGTGGGATTGCTTTGAGTTCTTCTCCATTAAGTTTGATACTGGCTGTCAGCTTCTTGTAAATCACCTTTTTTATATTTAGATATTCTCCCTGTATTCAGCATTTAAGGATATGATCATGTGGTTTTGTTCCTTTAATTTTTTTATATGATGGATAATGTTTACAGTTTTTCCTATGTTAAACCAGCCCTGCATTTTTGGGATGAAGCCTACTTGGTCATGATGGATGATATTTTTTCTTTATTTTTTATTTATCAAGAAGAACAGTAAATTGAATTTAAAATGCTGATAAGTTAACAATAACTATAAAGAAAGTAAAAATCATAAGCATGACTTATCAAGGGTGATAATGCAATTAAATTCCTACACATAAAATTACTTTGTGTTCAGCTTTCCCTCTGAATTTATTTTCTATCCCTGTATATCCTTATTCAAGGTCTCTTCCCCATCTCACCTGATATTTTTTATACATTGTTGTTTACAGTTTGCTAAAATTTTGTTGAGAATTTTAGCATCAATATTCATGAGGGAAATTGGTCTGTAATTCTCCTTCTTTGTTGTGTCTTTGAGTGCTTGGGTATTAGGATAATTGAGGCCCCATAAAAGGAATTTGGCAATGTTCCTTCAGTTTCTATTGTGTGAAATAGTTTGAGGAGTAACAGTAGTAATTCTTCTTTGAATGTCTGGTAGAATTCGGCCATGTAACCATCTGTACCAGGGCTTTTATTTTTGGGGAGGCTTTTAATGACAGCTTCAATTCCCTTAAGGTTTATAGGCCTGTTTAGGTAACTAATCTGATATTCATTTAATTTTGGAAGATGTTACCTGTCCAGAAAGCTGTCCATTTCATGGAGTTTTTCCATTTTTGTGGAATGCAGATTTTCAAAGTATGATCTCATAATTCTCTGGATTTCCTGGGGGTCTGTTATTATGTCCCCCTTTTCATTTCTGATTTTGTTGATTTGAACTCTCTCTCTCTCTCTCTCTCTCTCTCTCTCTCTGTTTTTTAATTAATTTGGCTACGGGCTTATCTGTCTTGTTGACTTTCTCAAAGAACCAACTCTTAGATTCATTGATTCTTTGTATTGTTCTTTTTGTTTCAATTGTATTGATCTCAGCTCTAAGTTTGATTATTTTCTGCCATCTACTCCTTATAGGTGAGTTTGCTTCTAATTGTTCTAAGGCTTTCAGCTGAGCTGTTAATTCTCTAGTGTGGGATTTCTCTAGGTTTTTCATGTAGGCATCTAGCGCTATGAATTTTCCTCTTAAGACTGCTTTCATTGTGTCCCACAAGTTTGGATATGTTGTGGATTCATTTTCATTAAATTCTAGGAAGACTTTGATTTCTTTCTTAATTTCTTCCTCAACCCTGAGATGTTTCAGCTGAGTGATATTTAGTTTCCATGAGTTGGTAGGCTTTCTTTGATTTTTGATGTTATTAAACTCTAACTGTAGGCCCTGGTGACCCGATATGTTACAAGGGATTTTTTTCATTTTTGTGTATCTGTTGATATTTGCTTTATGACCAATTACGTGGTCAATTTTGGAGAAAGTTCCATGAGGAGCTGAGAAATATGTATATTCCTTTGCATTTGGGTGGAAGCTTCTGTAGATATCTATTAAATCCATTTGAATCTAACCTCTTTTAGACTCCTTATGTCTCTGTTGAGTCTCTGTCTGGTTGATCTTTCCAGGGTTTAAAGTGGGGTATTAAAGTCTCCCACTATTAGGGTGTAAGAATTGATGTGGGATTCTATCTTTACCAGTGTATCTTTCACATAGGTAGGTGCCCGTATATTAGGGGCATAAATATTCATGGTTGAAATTCCCTCTTGACCAATTTTTCCTGTGATGAATAAGTAATGACCCTCTTGGTCCCTTTTAATTGCTTTTAGCTTAAAATCTATTTTGTTAGAAATTAGGATGGCAACCACTGCTTGTTTCTTAGGACCATTTGACTTGAAAATCTTTTTCCAAATCTTTATTCTAAGCCTGTGCCTGTCTTTGTGGTTTAAGTGTGTTTCTTGTAGGCAACAGAAGGATGGCTTCTGTTGTTGTATCTGTCTTGTTAGTGTGTGACGTTTTATACAAGAGTTGAGCCCATTGATATTAAGGGATATTAGTGACCACTGATTGCTATTTCCTGCCATTTTTTGGTGGTAACTTGTTTGTATTTCCTTTCTCTGGAGTATTCTTCTGTGGAATTATTGATTGTTTGTGGTTTTATGGATGCATCTGGGGTCCTTAGGTTGGAGTTTTCCCTCTAATAATCTCTGTTTCCCTTGATTGGTAGATAGATATTGTTTCTGTCTGACTTTGTCATGAAATATCTTGTTTACTCTGTCTATTGTGATTGATAATTTTGCAGGGTATAGTATTCTAGTTTGGCTGCCATTTACTTTTACTGTCTGTATAACTTCCAACCAAGCCCTTCTAGCTTTCATCGTTTCCATTGAATAGTCATGTGTTATTCTTTTGGGTCTGCCTCTATATGTAAGTTGGGCCTTTTCTTTATCAGCTCTTAAAATTTTTTCTTTGTTCTGTATGTTGTGGCTTGGTTATAATGTGGTGTGCTGACTTTTTTAGGGGGTCTTATCTATTTGTTGTTCTGTAAGCTTCTTGTATCTTTATAGGCATTTCCTTCTTCAGGTTAAGGAAGTTTTCTTCTATGATTTTATTGAAAACATTATCTGTGCTTTTCAGCTGGTATTCTTCTCCTTCTTCTATTCCTATTATTCTCTAGTTAGGTCTTTTCATGGTGTCTCAGATTTCCTGAATATTTTGTTATATGGCTTTTTTGGTTTTAGTATTTTCTTTCACCAATATATCTATTTGAGCTACTGATTCTTCCACTTCAGAGATTCTATCTTCCTTCTCTTGAACTCTGCTGGTTATGCTTGTATCTGTGGTTCCTGCTTTTTTCTATTTCCGTCTTTGCCTCATTTTGTGCGTTTTTTATTGCTTCTATTTCAGTTTTTAGTTCCTGGCATGTTTCTTTCATTTTTTGGTTTACTTTTTCTTGGTTTTCTTTCATGGATTTGTTCATCTCTTCCAATTTTTTGTTTGTATTTTTTCTATTTCTTTAAGGCATTTTTTCATATCTTCTTTGAGAGCTTCCATGATTATCATAAAGGAATTTTTGGTGTTGCTTCCTTCTGTTTCCTGTTCATTGCTCAGTTCAGGTCTTGTAGTTGTAGGACCGTGACTTTCTTCTTGAGTTACCTTGTTGTTCTTTTCATTATTATATATATTTTTGCACTGGCGTCTGCCCATGGCTTCAGTGGTTCTTGATTAGGTGTCTCCTAATCAGTTGTTGCATGCAGGCTTGTGTGTCTCCTGTCACCTCTGAATAAAAGGTCTGCTCAATCTCTACCTTGTCTCTAGGCAGAGGACTGGATTTCAAGTCTTCAATCCTTCTCTGATATGTCAGTTGTAGGAAGGTGGCCATGCAAATTCCCTCATCAGCATCTTGGGGGACCCTGGCAGACCAAGTTTATCTCTGTCTGCTACAGAGTGTGTGTGGACAAGCTCCGCAGGCAGCCCCTGGTCCTTGAACCAGAACCTGAGTGGAACACAATTTTCCCTGGCAAGGATTCTGGCACTGGGGCCTGCTGAACCCACCTAACCTTTCGGTAGAGTCTGAGACTGTCTTTCAGAGTCCTCAGTCCTTATCCGTTTGATCTGTTGGAGGTGGATGGTAGTACAAATTCCCTCAACAGCAGCTGGGGGGACGCTGGCAGACCAAGTTTATCTCTGTCTGCTACAGAATGTGTGGGGACAGGCTCCATCCAGTTTTAAATAATTTTATCCTACTCTATTTGGTTTAATTTTATTATTTGGTTGTGTAGGGCATCAGACTGATTATTAATAGCCTTTTAGTATATAGCACACTTTCATAAACTATTTGCAAACAGCCAATTAAATAGTATGTCATTAATCCATCTATAATGTATTTCAGAAATAAACACAAATTTCCCAAATCATTTCCTATGTATTTGTCATATTATTTACGTAAAATGGACTTGTACCTTGTAGTATTGAAGGTTTTTATAGACTACAGTAGATGTAAAATGGAAGTCAATGTGCTTTAATTACTATACTTATATTTGCCCTGTATTATTAGACATTATTAGTATACTATTTTCCATGTATATTTATACATATGATGATATCATACACAAATTCAAAAGGAGTGGAATAATGTTATATTTCAACAGTATTGGGTATGCTTTAAATACCCTTCAGGCAAACTAAAATAATCATCACATATGATAACATGTTTTTCTCCTTATTGGCTTCATAGATGTCTTAGTTACTGTTTCTATTATAGCAAATAGGCCCTATTATCAAGACAACTCTTATAAATTAAAAACATTTAACTAGGGCACCTTGTAGTTTCAGATGTTCAGTCCATTATCATCATGGTGGAGATAATAGCAACATGTAGGCAGACGTGGTACTGGCTACATCCTGATTAGAAAGCAACATGAAGTAAACCAAGACACTTGTCATGGCTTGGGCACATATGAGATCTCAAAACCTGCCTCCACAGTGACACACATCCACCAAAAAGACCATACATACTCTATCAAGAACACATCTTCTAATAGTGCTACTACATTTGGGGGCATTTTCTTTAAAACTACTACAATATAATCACAGAATCACACAGCCACTTATATTAATTTTATGCTGATTGACCTAGGGTCCAAGGATATTACTTGCTAACTCTTTATTGTTAAATTAACCCATGATTTTTATCTTGTTCAGTCATGCAACTCAATGCCTTTTCTCAGCAGCATTTCAACTTCTTTCCTCTGCATTTCCTGGCATCTCTTTGGTATCTCTTTTCTCTTCCTCCTATTCCCAGAGTTTACTTAGTCTGGTATCCCCACCCACACTTCCTGTCTGCCTTCAGCCAATCGGCATTTTTATTAAACCAGTAGGCACAACATTTATTTACAATGTAACAATATAATCCCACTACAGGATTCCATGGTGTACATATACATATCTGAAAACTCAAGCAGGAAATTGGAATTGAGAGATGAATGATGCTGGCAGAATTGCTGGCTAAGAATGCTTTATAAGTTTTCTTTCACAAGAAAATGGTGAGAATAAAAAAAACCATAACTAATATTTCAAAAGAATGTTTGACAAAAGCAAAAGAATATGTTAGGCAAATGGCATAGAGATATATACAAAATGGCCTGATAAAGAAGATAATTGCATATACAGTATCTCCCATCTTAAAACTCTCAACAAAATCTGAACATTGTACCAAGAGGGACTTAATATTATATTCAAAGTCGTAAGCAGTATGTCCTTGTCAATCATTTCTAATGCCTCATACACCTGAAATGTTTCCTCAGGGAAATCTTTTAGTTCTCATATGCCCATATGTTCAAAATTTTTTGGGGGAAACATCTATATAATCTAAGAAACTTAGATTTTATTTATAATCCTCCTCCTCTTATTCATGTCAATAATATAGAGATCTTGTTTGACATTTTATTTAAGGTATCAAGGAAGCACTCAAATGACTGTTTCTAAAATTTAGCCAAACAATAATTATTGATGCAATTGATGACCACATCTATTCTTTTATAATATATAAAATCAGGCAAAAACCATCTTACCAAGAGTAGATTAGTCTTTCCAGGCCTTGAGGGGGATGTCATGTCTACTCACACTCATTCCCAAATATCACATCATGGGGCACTAAGTGCACCTAGCTCCCATGAAGTAATAAGTTGTCTTCATCTTCCCTTCTATGTTCCAAGTAAGTAGCATAATACCATGAATCACACATCTAAGAAACTTTCAAGTACCTTGATAGTCCAATATGAAGAGCTCAGTTTCTAAGTTCTTCAACAATGTTCTGAAGCAAATATTGTATATCCAATTGTTCAAGTTTCAGTGTACATGCCTAAGTCCAATAAAATAAATTTGCATTCAAATAGCATTCAGAAACTCACCAAAGTCCTGCATCCAGTCATACATTTTCTACACTAGACTGCCAAAGCAGCTATATTTCCTTCATGCTTCACAAGAATCAATCTGTGTCTCATAATTCCAGCTAAGACCACTGTTTACTAAACTACTTAAAAAACAAGTTTCTCTAAGAGTACTGATTACTAGCTAATAATCTTCCCCAAATACCACAGGTGAGGGCACTGACATATGTACTAAAATTAATTGCATTGAAATATGTTAAATAGATGCTATATTATGTTATTTACTTGTATAAAAACAGCATACCCAATTTACCTGATAGCATACAGTTTATGACCAGGAAAATATTTACTATATAGTTTACAGTATAAATATTGCATTGTCAGCTAATACACCACCTTGACAAATAAGAAGAATGTAAACAAGAAACATTAAGCTTTACAAGAGTCACAGTAACTTTTATCAACAGTTACTGTAAAATGATCATTGATTAGTTACAGAAAAATATAAAATAATATTTTAAATGAGATATAAAAATACAACAAAATTTCAGAGAATTAATTAATTAATATTAGGAGAACAAATTATAATTACAGTTAATAAGATATTGCTGTGGAATAATTATCTTATACACTGTAAATATTTGTCACTTTTATTGGTGTAATAAAATTCTGATTGGCTAGTAGCCAGGTACATAGAGCAACGAGACTAGGAGAATTTTGGCAAGAGGAAAGACAGAGATGCTGCCTCCAGCCAAATACAGAGGAAGACAGATAAGAATGTTAGACTAAAAAAATAGGTACCAAGTCACATGGTTAACAACAGATAATAATTGTGGGTTAATTTAAATGTAAGAGCTGGTTAGCAATATGTGTGAACTACTGGCCTTGCATTTACTGTAATATTAAGCCTTCAAGACATTTATTTGGGAAATAGATGCTGGGTATTTGGAAATTTCTGGTGTGACAGAAGCTTCCCAAACAAGATATAAAGATCATAGTAAAAATAAAAACAGATTTGTTGGAGACAGAGAGCAAAATAAATTATATAAATACAGTTCTAAGTCTAAAACACTATAAATCTTGCAGATAAAGATTTTTTTTCAGCTTGAAGGAAACACTTCTCAAATAACAGTCACATAGAAATACAACTAAGAGGACTGAAAAAAATGATATTTTGAGGGGCATCATGAAATGAACACATATTTGATTTATGGATAAAATGCAAAGAAAATGAATGAGATTGTCAAAGAAATCTTACACAAATAAATAACAGCTATAAATAATCCAAATCTGGTAAAAAAAATAAATACCTGGGATCAGTAATTTTAAAGGCACCAACTAAACTTTATCAAAACAAGTGTTCTCATACTGATATCATGAAAAAAATATTAAAATCTCAAGACAACTTTCACAAAGCAGGATAAAGGTTCAAATACCATAAAAAGGGGCCTCCATTAGGCTGGTAGTAGATTACTCAGCAGAAATCACACAGGCCATCAGATATTGGAATTTGGAAAAATCTATATAAGTCAAAATTGCTATGCCCTAATGCTGTTCTTTTAAACTACAAGAAAAATAAACATTTTCTTTGGTAAACCAAAAAAAAAAAATCAATGTACTATTTTACAAGAAATGCTTAACTATGCCTACCTAAAAATTAATAAGATTAATAAGCATGTAAGACCATTCAACTCATTAGGAGAACAGATCCATAAATGAAAGAGAAAAAAATCAAATATTATCAATACTGAAACCAAAAAAAACCCAAAAAGATAAACAGGACAATATAAAAACATATTCCAATAATTAAGAAAATAATTATAATAACAAAAATAATTATTATAATTAGATACAGATTAGAATAATAATACTTAAAAGTTAATAGTACTTAGCATAAGAGATATTATCTAGTGACTGGCATAGATAGCTAGAGATATGCACTTAAAACATATTATCTGTCAATGTTCTTTGGCTCTATTTATTTTATCAAATTCTGGCTATTAGGTCAGTGGCATTTTGCTCTACTTCATGTTCTCCACCGTGGTTTACCACTTTGCCACAGGTCCAAAAGAAGGACAGACAGCCAAATATATGTTAAAAGTCAATAAATGTGAGTCAAAATACATCTTTTTCTTGATAAGTAGATTAAAACAGATTTTCTAAACAAAATTTACAACAATGTAGAATGCTGACTAACACAACATTAAAATTTTTACTAGTGCCAATGTGTCCTGGAGGTATGTAATAAAAATAAACTAGAAAATTTTGTCTATACTGCAGACAAAATTGGTTGAAACAGTCACACAAACGTTTTCTTAAAACTAAAAAATACCCATTCCTCTATCAGTATATTTAACCTTCTCTAAAATAAGTCAAACAATAGACTTTTGAGACACCATGAAAACACCTAATCTGAAAATAATAGGAATAGAAGGAGGAAAAGAATACCAGCTCAAAGGAACAGATAATGTATTCAATAAAATTATAGAAGAAAACTTTCCCAACCTAAAGAAGGAAATGCCTATAAAGATACAGCAAGCTTACAGGTCACCAAATAAATTTGACCCCCCAAAACATCTGCTTGCCACATAATAATCAAGTCATAAAATATACAGACCAAAGAAAAAATTTTAAGAGTTACAAAAGAAAAGGGCCAACTTACCTATAAAGGCAGACCCATCAGAATAAAACCTCACTATTCAATGGAAACAGTCTTTAAAATATTTTTAGATTGTTCATTTGATGCATATGGGTGTATTACCTCAGTATGTATATGTGCACCATGTACATGCCTGGTACCCACAGAGATCAGTAAATGATGTTGATTGTCCTAGAACTATAATTTTGGATGGTTACGAGACACTCTGCTGGTACTGGGGACCAAAACAGGGTCACCTGCAAGAACAGCAAGACTTCTTAACAACTAAGCTATCCAACCCCAACACTCCAATTTCCTGTTTAACTTAATATGGTCAAATACAAAGCAATAAGGAATCACTTCAGTATTTAGACTTTAGATTAACAACAATCTATTAATTAATTTAATAGAGAAGTTATCAGCACTGTAACAGCAATATACCTCAGTCATTCCCACAAGTCATGTAGTCATAAGTTCCTGGCAGGGCCTAGCTGCTAGGTTACAACCTGAAGTCCCTCAGCTGATTAATCTCAAATAAATATACAGAAGGTTATATCCATTATAATCAGTTTGGTCTATGACTCAGGTTTATTACTACCTAGCTCTTATGCTTAAATCAACACATAATTCTTATTCATGTTTAGCCTTGAATTTGTCTTTCCTACTGCTACCTACAACTTTTCCTTCTTAACTTCACATGCTCTTTTTTAAAACACAAGTCCACTTTGATATGGAAGATTAAATATATGTTATGTGTGTTTATGCTATGGAACATTTATTTGTTTAAAGATGTAAAGGTGTGTTGCATTCTTTTATTTTGCATTTGTTTAACTATTTGAAGCTATTTTTACTATGCCTATCTAAAACAGATGAGTCTAATGAAGACATCAACTTCCAATTCATGAAAAGAGAATGAGAAGAGATAAGTATGATTGATAGGCAGAGAGAATAAATAGGAGGAAAAATTCTGGAAAGAAGCATCAGAGAATCAAGACAAGAAAGAGGAGCAATTCAAGGAAAGCCATACAACTACACAAAAAGCCATGGAGTAAGGAGTAAGTAAAGAAAGGTGTATATACTAGTAAACGATAAAAGCCCAGAAGCAAAAAGTAGGTGAGATAATTTAAGAAAAGCTGGTGAGATGCAAGCCAAGCTAAAGCTGAGCATTTATATGTAAAAATAAGACTGTATATTTATTTGGGATCTGGGTGACAGGCACCCCTCAAAAAGTACAGAGTAAAGCATACAAGAATATTTAGTGCTTGAAATATGTGTATGCATTTAAAACCATATACTGGAACATTAGTAGTTTCTGAGAGGCAACATCCCTGAGTAAAATTAGCTCTCTCAGTTGCCAATAGCTCTCAGATAGAAATTTTTGTAATTGAAATTTTTGTTTGTTTGATATCATGCAGGTCTTATGCATGCAAGCACACCTGATGTGTGTATCAGTCGAGATTTGTGTGGAAAACAATTTTTTTAATCCATCCATTACTTTTGTCTCTTACATTGTAATAATCCCTGGTTAGGATTGGCATAAAAACTGAGATGTTGACCAATGGAACTGAATAGAAAACCTGATATTAATTTACACACTTATGAATACCAGATTTTGACAAAGAAGCCAAAATTGAACAATGAAAAAAGAAGGAAAATCATCTTCAATAAATGATGCTGGCTGGCATAACTAGATGTCAATATGTAGAATATGCCAAATAAATCCATAATTTTTGCCATGCACAAAACTCAAGTCCAAGTAAATAGAATATATCAACATAAATTTAGTTATACTGTGCCTTATAGAAGAAAAAGTAGGAAGTAACCTTGAATGCATTGGCACAGGAGACCACTTTCTAATTATAACACCAGTAGCTAGCACAGACACTGGAAACAATTAATAAATTAGATCTTCTAAAACTAAGAAGCTTCTGTAAGTTAAGGAACATGGTAAAATTATCAAATTGCCTATAGAATGGGAAAAGATATTCACCAAACCTACATCTGCAGAGGGCTAATCTCCAAAATATATAAAGAACTCAAGAAACTAGTCATCAAAATATCAAATAATCTAATTTTAAAAGACAGGTTCAAGAGGTAAACAGACTTTCTAGCAGAAGAATCTCAAATGGCCAAAAGACATTTGAGGAATTGCTCAACATCTGTAGTCATCATAGAAATGCAAATCAAAATGACTCTGAGGTACTATCTATAACTTTCAGAATGGCTAAGATCAAAAACACTGATTACTGATGATAGCTTCTATTTGAGAGGATGTAGAGCACGGGGAACAACTCCTCCACTGTTGGTGTGAGTGCAAACTTCTACAGTCACTTTGAAAACCAATATCAAGGTTTCTAAGAAAATTGGGAATCAGTCTACCTCAAGACACAATGATACCACACTTGGGCATATACCCAAGAAATTCTCAGTCATACCACAAGGAATTTTGCTCTGCTATGTTCAGAGCAGCATTACTTGTAATATGCAAAATCTGGAAACAATCTAGATGCCCCTCACCCAAAGAATAGGTAAAGAAAATGTGGTACATATACACAATGGATTATTACTCAGCTGTTAAAAAATTATATCATGATATTTAAAGGTAAATGAATGAAATTAGAAAATATCATTCTGAATGAGGCAACCCAGACTCAGAAAGACAAACATGGTATGTACTTACTCATAAGTAGTTATTAAGTGTAAAGCAAAGGATAACTACCAGACTACAACCCACAGCTCCAGAGAAGCTAGCTAAAAAGAGAACCAACCTTAAGAGGGACATATGGATCACCCTAGGAAAGAGAAATAAATGAGGTCTCTTGACGAATTGGGGTGAGAGGAGAAACAAAGTGGAGTGGAGGGGGATGAGAACATGAGGGAAGGGGATGATTAAACTGGAGGAGGGATGGAGTGGGAGAACAGTCAAATATATATCTTAATAGAAAAAAACATTATGGGGCTAGGGAGAAACTTGGTGCTAGGGAATTTCCCAGGAAACCACAAAGATGATCCAAACTTAGACTACTAGCAGTAGTGG
This sequence comes from Sigmodon hispidus, assembly GCA_004025045.1. Classification (NCBI taxonomy): domain Eukaryota; kingdom Metazoa; phylum Chordata; class Mammalia; order Rodentia; family Cricetidae; genus Sigmodon; species Sigmodon hispidus. The sequence goes on from PVIH01012418.1 coordinate 12,774, forward strand.
AGAAAGTGCATGAACTGGTCTACCCTCATAATCAGACTTTTGAATCCCATGACTGTCATTATGGAGTCTTCCTCCAGTAACTGATGGAAGCAGATGTAGAAATCCACAGCCAAATACCAAGCCTAAGGTCTGAGAGTCCAGTCAAAGAAAGGGAAGAGGGATTATATGAACAAGGGGGGAAATCTACAGAAACAACTAAATCAAGCATGTGTAAACTTAGAAATTTTAGATCAACAACTGTGGAGCTTACATGGGACCAGACTAGATCCTCTGCATTCGGGAGACAGTTGTATAGCTTGTTATGTTTGAGGGGCCCCAGGCAGTGGGATGAAGATCTATCTATGGTACATGAGCTGTCATTTTGGAGTTCAGTATCTGTGGATATATGTTAAATATTTAATAAATCCTGGAATATTAGAGAGACCACACAATCAAATCCTAGAAAGACAGCTCAGGAAATCCTTGCTCCTTGAATATAAGGATAAACAACTGAGTCAATTACCCACACCTTGAATACAAGGATAAACAGCTTAGTCAATCACACACACCTTGAATACAAGGATAGAATGCTGAGTCAATCACACACACACCTTTAATCCCAGGACAGGGAAAGCTGGGAGTGGTGATCAATATCCTTTATCCCATAACTCCAGAGACAGAACTTCTTCTGTTTCTGTGAGTTTAAGGCTGCACACCTTTAATCCTAATCTGGATGGGATAAGGTATATATGGGCTGTAGAAAGTAGGCAAAGAGAAGCAACTGAGAGAAGGGACTGCCAGAAGAGACAGGCAGAAGAGACCAGGAGTGAGGCTGAGGAAGTTGCAAGACTGCTGGGTGAGAATTGACTGTGGTGCTTTCTCTCCCTGATATTTCAGCCTTCCCCCCAGTATTTGGCTTAAAGTCATCTTTTCTTACAACCCAAAATGGTGCTAATACAATTACCTGTGTAACCACACTTTTCTCAGATGTGGTTATTCAAAGGAGACAGGTTTGGTCCTTCTTTAACTGAACACAGCAGGCTTTGATGACTCCCCATGGGAGTCCTTACCCTTTCAGAGGAGGGTAAGGAAAGTCAGTCATGGGGTGAAGGCTGAGGAGATAAGGAGGAGACATGAGAGAGGAATATGTGGTTTGTATGTAAGATGAATTATTTTTTTAAATAAAAAAGGGGTCAATTTAACACTATTCTATTTCTTTCAAAATAAATTATACAAAAGATAACTGAAAAATGGAAAGAATAATAAACATAAAAACAAATGATATTGTCGTGGGTATAGTATGTGTATTTGTGCATGTTTGTGATATTTGGCTTAGAGTATGTACAAGGATATGTTGAGAAAGAGGTAAATTTGAGCTGTCCTTACCAATCTCCATCATTTATATTGAGACAGTGGGAGACTTGAGGGCACCTAACACTCAGCTTTTCTAGCTCAGTGCTTTCAAACTTAGCCCAATGGAAGAAACTAGAAAAATTTTGTGATCTGATAAACACAATGTCAAAGCTCCCAGAACCACTAAAAGCAAGCCACAAGTGGTCTAGATTGTAGGTCAAACACTCAGCAAGCCATGGGCTTTGAGAGGTCAGTCAATGCAGTTATCAACAAGTGGTAAGGCTTCTATCCTACATGTTGATGTTGGGCCCCCCAAAACTGAGCTATTCATAGCCTAATTTAATGGTGCTTATCAATTCTATTGCCTTCTACTGAACCTGCCACTCTCAAGTACTACTTCTTCTGGCTCTCACCAACATCATTAATATGAAAAAATTGACCTCTGGTTGTATATTTTATGTTGGTTTCTTGTGTTCAGATTAAGATCTCATCTCAGAAAAACACATGGAGTTGTTGGAAAGTAACAATCTTTATAACTCTAAACATAAGAGGTTATTTCCAATGCTAATAGTTTTCCTTCAGAACATGATGGTAAGATTTTGTTACTCAAAACAACATATACTTGAATGATACAGCACAGGGAACTTGAACTGATATTCACTGGAAAGCTTCATCTCTGCTGATTGGATACTGCTGGAAGGTACTGTAAGTGTGGCTACCCTATTTAGGGTTACCATTTCTTTAATGAAACACCTTGACCAAAAGAAAGTGGGAGAAAAGTGTTTCTTTGGCTTTTACTTTCACATCATAGTCCATTATTGAAGGAAATCAGAGTAGGAACTGAAACAGGTCAGGAACCTGTAGGCAAGAGCTGATGCAGTTTACTGTTTTGTCACTCATGACTTGCTCAACCAGCTTGCTTATAAAACCCAAGTCTACCAGCCCAGGTGTGACACTATCCAGAATACTACACTGGGCTGTCACATCAATTAAGTAAATACCCTACAGCTAGATCTTATGGAGGCATTTTTCTCTTTGAGCTTCTTTTCAAATAACTCTAGCCTATTTCAGATTTGTAGATTGCTAGAAAAAATATTACATTTGTTTTTCTCTTTATACACAAGTTTGTTGGCATAATAAATATCTAATATTTATTGTTAAGTGAAGATCTTCCAAAGTACATTTAGTAATCAATAATTATCACTTAATATTGTAATAAACTTTACTCATATTACCATTTTTGCTTTCTATCAATTAGTTTAACTTAAATTTTACTGAAATTACAATTAAATATTCTGTATAGAGTCCTATTCTGTGGAGGATATTATAAAATGCTCACATAGCACTAAAAATTAAAAAATTAAAAAAGAGACAAGGAAGACAGATTATTTGTTTTTAAAGTAATTAAAAAGAACCAAGAATCCAAATTCATCAAAGAAATTCTTGAAAAATACATCCCTCAAACATTAATTATATTTAATTTTAAATTTTCATGTATAATACTTTCATATTTACAAATTTTACTAATTAATACAAAAATCTCTGTATGTCCTCCAACAAACTTCTCTCAGTTTAACATCATATAAAATAGCAGTACATTTATCAAAATTTGTACAGTAGTTTTGAGTCAATTTTTATCTATAGAATTCATTCAAATATTGTCATTTGAAACTGTTATATGCTTATGGAGCCTACAGTGCCCTTGGTTTTCATGTCTCATTTGTTTAGTATAATACAAAGTAAATCTTCAATTTCCCTTTCTGTTTTATGATTAGAGTAGATTGTTACAGTTATTGTACTAAATTAGCATTTAACAAGAACATTTTCTGAAAATTCTGGAGTGTAGAACATTGAGATACAGATATCAAAAGCTTGGAATATTTCTTAAACTTTTCCTCTTATCCTATAATTTGCCATTTTTTTTCCTGTTTGTAGAAGGCTGTCTCCATCTTCTTTCCTCCATGTCATGTTATAATCCTATATCTCCCTCCTTTTATAAAAACATCAGCCATATAGGATTAGAGGATATCTATGTGACCACATTTTATTCTACTAATCTCTTTTATGTTGTTGGCACCATAATAAAGTCATAATATGAATTAATAGAAGATAGAACTTCAAAATCTAAACTGAGTGAGAGAATAAAGAAACATAAATTGAATGAGAGCATACAATTCAACTTCACAAGGATCATGCCATATCTTGTTTGTTTTTATGTTAATAAGTTAGATATTGTTCTTCCCATGATGTTATGGATGTTATGTGTTTTTGCAGAAATGCCACACCAATTAATATTGTGCTGGCTTTTTATAATACATTCACAGGTGTGTCTGTGTGTGGAGAGAGAGAAAGAAACAGAGGGGAGAGAGAGAGAGAGAGAGAGAGAGAGAGAGAGAGAGAGAGAGAGAGAGAGAGAACAGACAGGTCGACAAGGAAAGAAAGACAGTGAAAACAGTGGAGATGGAAACCTGGAAACCTGGGGGAACAGTTTGGGGTGTGGTTGGAAGGGGAGAGTACAAAAAATAAGTGGAATGGGGTCCTTCTCAGATCAGGTAGAAATCTGATGCAAGGGAAAACCCCAGGATTCTACAAGAATGACCTGAGCTAAGACTTTTCATTATGATAGATAAATAGCCTGACCTGGCCAACCCAGGTGATCAGATTAGTGGCTACCCCAATATTCATCCAAGAGCCTTCCTACAGTAACTGATAAAATGCATATCAGTTACTGTAGGAAGGCTATATCAGAACATATATATATCAGAAGACCCATATCAGAACATCAGGCTAAGATCAGAGAATCCTGTTGAAAGGGAGAAAAGATTGTAAGAGCCAGGAGATACAAGGTCATCATAAGGGAATCCACAGAGATAAATAACCTGGGCTCATAGGAGCTCACAGACATGGCCAACAGCAAGGGGTCCCATTTGGGACCAACCTAGGCCCTATACATACATATGTATGACAGTTGTACAGCTTAATATACTTGTGGGATTTCTACCAGTGGGAACAGAACCTGTCGCTGACATTTTATCTGGCTTATGGGAACATATTGCTCATGCTGGTTTGCCTCACCAGGCCTTGATATAAAGGAAAAATCTTAGTCCTACCTCAACTTGATATGCCATGCTTTGTTGACACCCATGGGAGATCTGATCTTTGCTGATCAGAAAAGTGGAAGAGTAGATTTGAGGGACTGGGAGGAAGTGAAGGGTAGGGTCGAGATAAAAGGATGGAGAGGAAACTTCAGTTGAGATATAAAATAAATGAATAAATTTAATTAATAAAGAACTACAAAGATAATAATAACCATAACCGACTTGAAAGAGGAAAATGGCTTACTTGACTTACATTTATTTCTAAGCCACAACTCATCATTTAGGGAAATCAGTACAGGAAGTATACTATAGACCATGAAGAATCATGCTAATTGGCTTGTTTTCAAGAGGTCGTGCAGCCTTTCCTATACAGATCCAAGCATGGTAAAATAAAAAATGGGCTCATTCCTCTCATATTAATTAAAAAGCAATAAATTTTTCACAAGTTATATCTTCTCAGATGACTCTGGTGTATCCAGCCAACAGTTCTTAGCCATTCAGGCAGAGTCAAGCATGAACTGCCACTTGTGACATGAGCCTCAAATTAAAATAGTTGTGGAAGTTGGCCACTCCCACAAATTCTGTGCCTCCATTACCTTAGAACATTTTTCAGGCAGGTCAGATGGGGGTCAAAGCTTTTATGGTTATATTGGTGTCCGAGTCCCACCATTGAAAGCCTTACCTAGGTACAGAAGATGGCCATCTCAGGCTCCAAATGCTCCAGTATTGAGTCTTCTTTGGAGTATCCTGGGAGTTTCAACTGCACTTCATTTCCACATCCTCCCCTTTTATGCCTTCCAATTCTAGTCATCTCCCCCATGTTATCCCCTCATTCCTTCTGCCATCTGATTTCTCCTGTTCCCATTCACACCAAGTCACAGTCCACTCACAAAATCTGTTTCTTCTTTCCAAGGACATCTGTGCATCCTTTTTGGAGTCTTCCTTGTTTCTTAACCTTTCTAGGTCTGTGAACTACAGTGTGATTATACTTTAATTAACAATTACTAACCATTTATAACTGAGTAAGCTGCTATGTTTGTCTTTCTCGATCTGTTTTACCTCATTTAGGATTATTTCTTTCTTATCCCATCCATTTGCCTACAAATTTTATTTTTTAGCAGCTAAGTAGTACTCATCTGTATAAATGTACCACATCTTCTTAATCTATTTGTATGTTGAAGGATTTTAGATTGTCTCCAGTTTATAGCTATTATGAATAAAGCCACTTGGAATGTATTTTGCTGTGGTAGGGTGGAGTATCTTTGGGGTACATGATCAAGAGTGGTGTTGCTAGTTCTTGAGGTAGATCAATTCCCAGTTTTCTGTGGAACCACCATATCAATTTCTAAAATGGGTATAAAAGTTTGCACCTCTATCACCAATGGAGATTTTTTTTTTTAACCTTGCTCAACATCTTTCTTAGGATAAGCTATTACCTGTGTTTTTGATGTTAGCCATTATGGCAGGTGTAAGATGAAATCTCATAGTGATTTGATTTGCATTTTCTTGATGGCTAAGAATGTTGAATATTTCTGTAAGTGTTTCAGTTCTTCTACTGATAATTCTCTTTAGATCTATATCCCATTTTAAAACTAAATTATTTGTTTTCTTGATATCTAGTTTCTTGAACTCTTTATGTACTCTAGATATTAGCCCACTGTCTGTGGTGGACTAATTTTGTTAAATATATAATATATCACCACATCTATCAGATGTGGAGTTGGTGAAAATCTTTTTGCATTGTGTAGCTTGCCATTTTATTCTATTGAAAGTGATCTTAGTCTTACAGAATCTTTTCAATTTGAAGAGGATCCATTCATTAATTGTTGATCTTAGTGCTTGTGTTATCAGCATTCTGTTTAGGAAGTTGCCTCCTATGCCAATGTCTTTAAGGCTATTCTCCACTTTTTCTTCTATCAGGTTCAGTGTTTCTGAGTTTATGTTGAAGTTTTTGATTAACTTGGGCTTGTATTTTGTGCACTGTGATACTGAGGACTGACATCAATAAAATAGAAAGAAAGAAAAATACAAAGCATCAAAATACAACAAATATTTGCTTCCTTGAGAAAATATACAAGATAGGAAAAAAACCTTTATCCAAACTAACTAAAAGGCAGAAAGAGAATATCTAAACTAACAAAATCAGAAATAAAAAGGGGAAAATAACAACAGACACTGAGGAAATTCAGAGGATCATTACATCATACTTCAAAAACCTGTAATCCACAAAATTGAAAAACTGAAAAGAAATGTAAAATTTTCTTGATAGATGTTATTTACTACAATTAAATAAAGACCAAATAAACAATTTAAATAGATCTATTACTCCTAGTAAAATAGAAGCACTAATTAAAAATCTCCCAAAACAACCAGAACTTATTTTTAGTGCATGGACTGGCTTCTTGGAGCCCATTCACTACAGAAGAACACTTTACTTAGCCTTGATACTGGGGGAGGGGCTGGATCCTACTTCCACGGAGTATGCCAGACTGTATTGATTCAACCTAGACTTCCTTATCCTCTCTGAGGAATGGATGGAGGGATGGGATGGGGGATTACTGAGAAGAAGCTACAGAGAGGGAACAGTAGTTGATATGTTAAAGAATAACTTTTAAATAAATGTTAAAAAAATATCTCCAACAGATCAAGTGGAGTGCTAGATTGTTATAGTTCAGAATTCTAACAGACATAAAAAGAACATCAAAACTCCCCAAATTTTTCCCCAAAAGAGAAACAGTAGGAACATTCATAAATTCATTTTATGAGACCACAATCACATCGAAATCCAAACCACACTGAGTATTATCACGATTCAATGTGCTCACTGAAGCACTTTTCTGGCTGACTCACTTGTCATTTCAGCAAATTTACATTGTTAATTATTTCCTACTTTTTTACATGATAAAAGTGTTAATCCTCATATTGTATGTTCGTTTTCCAATCACTAAAACATCAGCCAGTTTTACAGAGGAAGCCATTTTTTTCTTGTAATGGAGAATTTTAATTTGACTCTGAGCATTTCATTATTTCTATTAAGCAAGAGCTTACTTCTATCTATAATAAATAGTATCAAAGTGACTTCAAAATATTGGACAATTTATATGAGAATCATGCCACCCTTCAATTTTCCAAATATTTTACTAATTAATGACACAGGATATAATCATTTTAAAGTAAATTTATTAACAAACCATTTTATTTCAAAAATTTTCTAAATTTCTATGTCTTGAATCATCAAAGCACTGTTAAAAATTAGTTTTCCCACAAAGGGAGTTCTCATTCACTTTTAAAGCAGACTTACTATTATGTGTACAACACAGTTAAAGGATTTTTTTTTAAAAAAAGGAATAACAAAACTCCAGTGTCTTATTACTTACATTGTCACCTGCAGGATTTTCTACATTTTTTTTCTTTATTAGAACTAATCCCCAATTCCCTTCTCAGCTCCATTTACAAGGCATGTTGAGTTCTACATTACCACAACAAAAGAAAATCATGGGAAGAAGAAAAATCAGAAATGAAAATGTTTACAGACAGGAAAAAACACAACAAAATATTCCTTCTACTTACTTGTGTATTTCTGATTAACATCTTAGTTTTAAGAACATATTATCATCCATTAATTTCTTGATGAATTAAATATATCACTCATAAATATTTTCAGAAGTGACTTCATAGTTTTCATGAAAGTATTTGTCAGCTACTCAAATCAAGACAGATAAGTTGGTAGGAAAGAAAATCTGGCTTTGAGTACCAGCATCTGAACACTTACTAATAACTTTATCTTCCTCAAAATCTCAAAAAGATTAATTTTTTTCAAGTGTAGTCTCAGGTGTTGAGTTTGTAGCTTTGCCCAAATTCCAGCCCTTCCTTCTCCCAGTGCACATTAATACAAAATGTGCTTTATATATTTAATTGAGCTCATTGGACACTCTCACAAATAGATGATATTTCAGATGACCATAAACTTCTAGGTTTTAATAACTTTATCCAATATCTGTTTTGTTAAAAGAACAAAGCAGATTGTTTTTCTATAACATCCTACTATGTGGCCCACAAGCAGACTTTAAATGGATTTTGTGATGCTTTAATTCATGTGTATTGTAGCAGGAAATATCTAAGGAATAATATTATGATTGCCTTGCATCCATCTGTACAACATACTATAAAGTTCTGAATCTTGTCTTAAGGTTTTTGAAAGGGTTATCTTATTTTTTAAAAGCATGTTGGGCTTTTAGTGTGTTTTCAACATACTTTTTCTCTCTTTAACATATTGCATAGGGTGATTAATTTCCCAAACTTTATGTTTAAAAGTAAGTAGATTTATGCACTAAGATATTTGCCCATAATCAAATTTGATTAGACTTTATTCTTTCCATTTTACCTATCTCCTTATGACTATATCTCTCCTCAATAGAGACAGTTACCTTAATACTAACACACCACTGTAATGACTGATTCACTCTTTCCTAAGTTTCCATATGCATTAGTTTTTATGTAAATATGAGTCAACAGCACATAAACAAAGAGAATAAATATTCGACTAGAATATTTTGTTTGGCAGTCATTCATATGTACTATAACAACATATTAAAACTAGAGCAAATTCCAGTTTGACTGTGGGCTTTTGAAGTATTATTTAGAATCATTAACATTATACTCTATCTCTAAAAATAATGTGGATGTTAGAAATAGTCATTGATATTATGCTAGGTTACAAATTAAACATTTAAAAACTATACAAAACCTAGATTTGGAAAGATAGATGGCTTCTAATTAAGGGCCTTTTTTCCTGTCATTCTGTAAAATCTACTTGCTAACCAGCAACAACAGGGCATAGATACCTGAAACAATTGTGTTGAACTTAGCAAACCCTTGTTAAAAAGTAATAAACAAGGTTGAAAAGATGAATGAGGCCTTGAAACTATGTTTTGGGGAGCATTTTTATTATATATTTCTGTTTTGACAAATGAAGGGGCTAGACACCAATACCCTATGAGGACAGCTAATTTCTATTGCGGAAAATATAACAAGTGAGTTTGTTTTGGTTTGTTTTTAATTCTACACCTTCCTGACAATTAGATACTTTTTATAGTAATTTTTTGTTACAAAAAGTTTACAGTACATTTTTGGAACAGTTCATAATATCCTTTTATAAATTACTTATGTGTTTGTATGTGTGTGTGTGTGTGTGTGTGTGTGTGTGTGTGTGTGTGTCTTTAGGTGTTATATGCTTTGTATAATACATGGCAAGGTCAGAAAAGTTTGTGTCTGACTAGATTTTCTCTCTACCATATGGGTTCTGTGGGCTGAACTAAGTTCATCAGGTTTGACAACAAGTGTCTTAGATTGATTGGGCCATCTTGGCAGCCCCAATATGAAGAATTTTGAGCTGCAGTATATTTCTCATTCAAGCACAGTAAAACAACCTATAAATCTGATGTTTTTATCTCTTATAATTTTCTTCCTATCAGATATACGTTTAGGCAAGGCAAAATATTAACTTTCTGTAGTTACCTCGGTGTTTCAATTGTCAAAAAGGAACATACCATATGGCTGGTGTATTCTTAAGCACAAAGGAGGTAGGGAAAAAATATTGTGTCCTTCTGTATAACACAATACCTTTCATATAAAAATTTAATTTTTAAATTTTCTTTATTAAAATTTTTATTTATAAGATAAAGTCTTTTTAATCACTGTATCCCCTTGCTCCCCTCTTTTCCCTCCTCCCAATCCCTCCCAGTTAGGCTTCAGCCTTCTCCTTCCCCATCGCCTCCCCCAAATGTTCCAGAAGTCCCAAGATGGATCAGCTCAGCATGGCACATCCACTCCAGGTAAGTCCGGTTTCTTCATCCTAATATCAGGACAGGATTAGGTGTTCCTCTGAAGGGAATGGACTCCGTGGTACCAGCCAATGCATAGAAACACAATCTGATCCCAACTCTCGAGGTTCCACATGCTGCCCATGTCAATCGACAGATGTCTACACTTGGAGGGCTTAGCTCCTTTTCTAGATGGCTGTTCTTGATTCAGTAAGCTCCCAAGGCCTCCAGCCAGCAATCACTATGGGAATTTTCCTCATAATTCCTATCCCTTTGCTCATACAGACTCTACTCATCTGCTCTTAGTTCAATCTGGAGCTTAGCACAGTGCTCAGTCATGTATTCCTGCCTCCACCTCTATTCATTGTTAGATAGAGGTTCTGTGATCACATTTAGAGTGGTGGTTATTCATTTGATTATGGGGGAAGTTGTGTCTAGGCACTACCTTCTTTCACTATTGGTTGGAGACCTACCCAGGGATATCCTGTGAGTTCTCAGAGGTTCCCCTAGTAACTCTATTCTTTCCAAACTCATATTGGCTTCCTCTGTTAAGATCTCCATATCTTTTTTTCACCCTTTTTGTTGCTCTTCTCCTCAATCATCTCCTTCTCTCATGATTTGATCCCAACTTTTCTTAAATGCAACTTCTTACACTCCCAATTATCTAAGGAGATCTTCTCTATTTTTTCTTCCTAGGAGAATTCCCTGAATGTCTCCTTTAAGTTCCTTCTAATCCCAAGCTGTTCACTGATTGTGGTTTGAAGCTTGGACATGTTTTGCTCTTTGCTTTTGTGATAAGAGTCCACTAATGAGTAAGTGCATCCCCTGCTCATCTCTCTGGGTTTGTGATACCTCTCTCAGGAGGATATTCTCCAAATCCATACATTTGCTTGTGAATTTTAGGATATATTTTTTTCTTACTGCTGAGTAGATTTCCATTGTGTAGATGTACCACAGTTTGTTAATCCATTCTTCAGTTGAGGGACATCTAGGGTGTTACAATAAGTTCAACTAGACAGTGAATGATAGATAATATTTCTGCATTAGAAATAAAACAAAAGACAAAAGAGTATCCATTTATAAAAGATTGAAGAAAATATTTGCATCTAATTAAATAACATTAGATTGTTCTTCAGGAAATATTTTTGTCTCATTATTTCAAAGATATTAGGTATCCTTTTCTAGAATTACAAAATTAATATCCTCTACTTTATATAATATCCATTGGAGTCATTTCTTTGCTTCTTTCCTTGTTCTCTCTTTCCTTCTCTAGTACCCTTCTCTTCTCACTTTTTTCTCTTTCCCCCAACTGAATGAATGAATAAATTACAAGAGTCCCATAAAACTTGAACAGAACGAAATGGAACAGTTTAGGACTGTGGAAGAGGGACACTGTCTACTTTTTGTAAAAACTGAAGGCTTAAAGGAGTATATCAAATATTACTAGAGCTGTTATCCCAAGATTCCCACAAATAGCATGCTCCCTGTCCTTTTCTTTCTTTAGTACTTTGTCTGAACTTCTTGTTTTGTTCTGTATCAGTAATTTTCACTTGCTTCAGTGCAATGTTTATGGTCATGATTTTATTAAGGTTCACTATTCTTTAACCCTCTTTGATCCTCTCCATATCATAGTCATTATCATCAAAAAATTGTTTTAAGCCTAAAAGAGATTCAAGGTACAAACACATTGTGGGATCAGTTTCTTCAAACAAAACAACTACATTGAAAAACCATTAGCTTAATTCTAAAATAGTTTTTCTTCTTTTTACTGTTCTGAATGCATTCAATTAGTGTGTGTGTATGTCAGTCTGTCTGTGTCTCTGTGTGCTTGTGTATGTATGAAGGTGAGAAAGAGAGAGAAAGAGACAGGGAGATAGAGGCCAAGACAGAGAGATACATAGATTCAAAATAGTATGAAAAGAACATGGAAGAGTGATGGAAACTTATGATAACAAAAATAACCCACCATATTTAGAGAGAACATCCATTTATTATAGAGCTTTTAAAATATACATTATTATTGGCAAAAATACTATTTTTAAAGATTACATAAGTTGAGAAGTGATTAGAAACACACAGTTGATAGTTGAAAACTTATTAAATTCTAAACATTTTTTCAGTCACCATTATTGATGTTAGATTTTCATATTTAACAAGCTATCTAACCTGATTGCAAAATTATATATGAATTTTCTATAGATAGATCAATTGATGGGTAATAAATAATAGACAGATAGATAATAGATAGATAGAAAGATAGATAGATAGATAGATAGATAGATAGATAGATAGATAGATAGATATTTCTTTATTGATTCCTGAAAATGCCTTAAATGACAAGTGCATTCTAAGGTTTGGCAGTTCTCAAAATCTATGATATTATGAAATGGTTATTCAGTTTTAAAAATATATAAATATTTATATATAATTTAAGTATCAAATTTTTCAATTTTATAAATGACATTATCTTATATAGTTTTACTGCTAGAAAATTTTCCCTAAGAACTATTTTGTTCTGCATTATTTGATTTTGAATATCCTCAAAAATCAGGCGCCCAATTTCTCAATATCAGTCAGGATCTGTAGTAAGACAGGCCCATAGAGTTGAAGAAATAGGCTCAAACCAGTTGTCAAGACATGTATATAATGAGCGAACCTGGTTTCTGCCTGAGGGCCTAGCAACAGGTGCTCTCTAACATTCCTTTTTGCTCAGAATCTGCATAGTAACAGGCACTGCACTAAGTTCCTAATTGCTCAGAAGCTGCATAGCAACAGATGCTATTGGATCTCCTGATTGTGCCTAGCCAATGAGGGACAGCTATGTAATATCACCTGAAATTTTTCAGCTGTTTTCTCTTTCTGGGTTTTCTTTATATTCTTTCAGGATTTTGTTCATCTCTTCAAATTTTCTGTTTATAATATCTCTTCTAATTTTCTTTTTATATTATCTTCTATTTCTTAAAGGGAGTTTTTGATATCCTTTTTTAAGGCTTTAATTAGTTTCATAAAGCTGTTTTAAGGTCATTTCCTTCTGTTTCCTCTTCATTGTTATGTTCAGGTCTTGAAGCTATAGAACCACGTGCTTCTTCTGGGTGTGTCTTGTTGACTTTTGTATTGTCCTATATATTCTTGCACTGCCATCTGCCCATTGCTTTCCCAATTCACTCTTGGTTAAGTCTTAGTCGGCTCTTAGTGAGTTGTTGGTCTGAGGGCTCTTATGTGTAAAATGAGGACAGTTCTAGGATGTGTGAAAACTTAGTGAGTACTTAACATATACACACTCATGACAAATTAAAATTCCACCATACTATTCAGCATGGAAAAAAAATTAGGATTTACCCAAAAACATTTGCATAAGTAATACAATAATTTTTAGTCTCTTTATTTATTTATTTATTTATTTATAAGCTTTTTTCACATAACCAACACTGTTTCCCCAATTTCCTCTTTCCATTGATCCCCCAACTACCCCAAACCCATCCCACCATCCATTCCTTATAGAGGGTAAGGTCTCCAAGGGTGAGACAATGCAGTCTGGCATAGCCAGTTGAGGTGGAATCAAGTCCCTCCTCCCAGTAACAAGGCTGAGCAACGTGTTCCTCTGTAGGAAATAGGCTCTCCAAAACACTTCATGCACTGGGAATAAATTCTAGTTTCACAGCCAGAGGACCCACAAGCTTCCCTTTTCATTCTACTGTCATTCATATTCAGAGAGCTTAGTTCAGTCTCATGCAGGTTCTCCTGTGGCCAGTGTAGAGTCAATGTTCATCCAATAGCTCAGATCAGCTGTCTCTGTGGCTTTCCTCATCATGCTCTTTATATCTTTACTTATATAATCTCTCCTCCCTCTCTGGAGCTGGACTGGGAACTCAACACCATGCTTAACTATGGATCTCTGGATCTGCTTCCATCAGTTACTGGATGACGGTTCTATAATGAGAATTAGGGTGGTCATCAATTTGATTGTAGTGGAAGGCCAGTTTAGGTAGCCTCTCCACTAATGCTTGGAATCTTAGTCACCTTTGTGTGTTCTTGGGTATTTCACAGCACTTTGCTTCTCTCTAACCCCACAATGGCCCCCTCTATCAAGATATGTATTTTGTTGTTCTCTCTTTGTCCTTCATCAAACTGAGCCATTCTATTCCCTCATGATTTCTTTCCACCTTCCCTTGCTCTCTCCCAGTTATAATCCCAGTTTAAGCTGGAGATCTTCTCTATTTCTCCTTCCCATGAGGATTCATAAATGTCTCTCTTAGGGTCCTCCATGTTACCTACCTTATCTGAGGTTGTGGACTATAGTCTGTTTTCCTTTATTTGATGTCTAAAACCCACTTTTGAGTGAGTAAATACCATGTTTGTCTTTCTGTGTACTTACTGTGGATGATATTTTCTTGTTCCATTAATTGGCTTGCAAATTTCAGGATGTCACATTTTTTTTCTACTGCTGAGTATTAATACCCCATTGTATAAATGTGCCAGATTTTTAAAATCCATTCTTCAGTTAAGAAACATCTTTAACAAATGGTGCTGGCATAACTGATTGGTGGCATGTAGAAGAATGCATATACTATTGTCTCATAGTAATAGATCTAAATTTTTATAGAACTATGTAACTAAATTTCCACAGTTTTTTACTAACAGTACAAATTATTCAAAGTACCATCTAGGTAACCTTCCATAGAAGAAAGCAGTAGATTTCAGGTGCAATTGCTTTAGATATCAAATTCAAGCTCTAACATTTGCTTACTTTGTAACCATGGACAGAAGACTAGTGCAACTTTTATGATACTGTAACAATTATTTAACTCATTGGAAACACTCAGCACTACAGGTATAACTATTAATGCAATACTTAAAATGTTTAAAACTCCTCAGCTATATGTCTTGGAACTGTATGTGTAATGAATTTATATCTTGTACTGGGCCATAATTTTTAAGTGATTGACATTAACATTGCTAGATTTTAAGTCAATTTGCTATTGAGTTTTAAATAAGTGCACTTAACCCTTAACAGCCCCATAATCACATGAGGCAATTTTCAAAAAGATAACTTCTGCTATAGTGTTCACACTATATTCTCTCTCTTTCTCTGAATAACCATAGCTAATGCACTATCAAGGAACTACAAATTATATGTGTGATATTCTACCAACTGCTTACCTTCTCTGAAATTCATTTTTTTTTCTCTTTTCAAATGAGAATAACAAACTCACCTTACTCAATTATTGGAATAAGTAAGTGAATAAAAATTAGTAAGGTGTCATTGCAGACAATTTGATTTCTAAAACCCTCTCATAAAGGAGATTTGGGAGTGGCCGAAAACAAGAGGAGGCACTGACTATTACAACACAATGATGAAAGTATGATTATTATTAGTTTTATAAAGTATAGTTGTTCTGTTTTTCCTCAAGAAGCAAAAGAGCTGAAGATATGAACACACACACACACACACACACACACACATTTCAGAATACCATACTAGATCTAAAAGACACATGGTCTATTCTTTACTGTGACTTGATAAAGCTATTTTATCAGAAAGAGGAAGACATTGTCATATGCTGATGATGTAAACTATAATTCCCTTAAGATATCTAAAAAACAGTAAATCATTGACAAAATATGCTAAATATTTTCATCTGCATTTAAGGACATTTTTGTAACCTAATATGGAGGTGAATGACTATTTTCATATGTTTCTATGGTAAATTCCTCTAAATGTGTAACTATTACTGATTATCAATTATTTCACGACTCTACAATGTACAGAAGAGGGCACCAGACCCCATCATAGATGGTTGTGAGCCAACATGTAGTCGCTGGGAACCAAGCTCAGCACCTCTGGATGAACAAACAGTCAGTGCTCCCAACCTATGAGCCATCTCTCTAGACCATAGGATTTTTAATGACTATTTACTTTGCTCAAGTATGCAAATCCCAAAGCATAAGGTCCCTTTGAAAATTATACTGATCTTTAGAGATTTCAATTGAATATATAATAAATGAAATCAACCTCATTTTTATAATGAGAACATTTTTAAAACAAAATTAAACCTCTAATTTTTAAAAATAGAGCCATGTTGCATATCAAGGTTTTACAAAATTATTTAATAAAAATTCCAAAATACAGGGCATATATACATGTTCAAAGAAAGGTCTAAAACTAATATGAAAGTTTTACTAAATTATTTATGTTAATTTCCTGAAAACATTTGTGTTTTTTGTTTTTTGTTTTTTGTTCTGTGATCATCTACCATATCAGGCATTCCTAAATGCTGCTTAAAATTTGACTTAATAATCCCTTGGTTGATCATTATCTGTAATTTGCTTTGCTTTGTTTTGTTTTTCCAGCATAATATTTTTAATTTATTATTTAGTGATTTTATATCATGCACCCTACCAAACTCAGGTATTAGTCCTCTCAGTTTCATACCCACTTTTAGATTCACTTCTGCAATGATGGCCTCTGGCAGGGATGTGGGTGAGGAAGGACTCTTACTTTAAAGGTCTGGCCACAGGGTGTTTAATTTTGAGCAGTATGAATGGACTTTTTTTTTTGTAAATGGGGAGGTCATCAACTGTAATTTGAAAATTGTTGCTCTGTGAAATGCTTTATAATTTTCCCATTTAAATTTTTTTTTACAAATTTTATTTAAGAGCTAATTTTCATTGAATAAAACTATAATATTTATAGTAATTTGTGAAAGTCTCATATTGTAGACCTTACTGGTTTGGAACTATTGACAATGTTCTTCCCTCAGAGTCCCAAATGATGGATGTTTATTTTTGAGTAATGAAAGACTATTTCCCCTCATTTTCTTCTTTTGGAATTTATTCTACCCATTGTACATACACACAAAGCCAATGTTCACAAATAAAACAGTGGACAGGCTAAAGAACAAACATATCACAGTTTTAGAGTTCTTTCCAACATGTACCATATGTGTCAATTAATAAAAATAGTATAAACTCAATGAGGCAATGAGAACTCTGCATGTAGACAATGGTTAGTAAGGTCAACAGTAATTACTGAGTAATTCCAATTTAAATGCCAAACATCATGAATTAGTATGAATTTTAATTATTTTTTCTCTTTTGAGCTTTATTTCCCATACTTCCTCGTGAATTCAGCATTCATGGTAGATATTATTTAATAACTATAAAAATTTTAGCTGATGAGGAAGAAGTCCTTGTAATATCTTCTGGACATGATATGCTGTTGCACAAATAAATCCAAAGCAGCTATTTTTACCTGTAGACCAACACTGGTTCAACTCCAGCATGGTTGTGAAAGAGGAATCCAACTCCACAGTCCTTGTGAAGAAGCTATTGGCATCTAAAGGGATGATGAACATTGCAGAATCATTTTTCTTTAAGGGTGTGGCCCTAGATGGGTTGTCCATGTCCCAGTGTATGGTCTCTCACATATTCACATATTGACAATGTTAATTGGAGTCAAAGTGTTATTAATCAAAAAATAAAAACATAATGTAGGGAGGAAAACGTGTTTGAAAATCCTTGGGAGAACTGGATGAAGGTTGCTGTAGGAAGACATGATGAAAATACATTGGATACATATTCAAAGAATAAAAGTTTTAAATAAACTGTATAAAAATAAATTGTTTTTGAATTGACAACAAAATTTCAGTTTGTGAGCAGTTTTAATATATTCTTTGCCATCACTGAAAATTTTGAAGTAAAGGAAAACACTTGAAAAAAATTTGTGTCTAAGGAAAAACCACACTCATATGTTTGAAATACATTATTTCTTTCCTTCTTTTAGAAAAAAAAAAAAAAGCTCTCCTGAATCAAGCAGATCTGGCTGGAGTGGATGCTGAACTAAGCCACCTTGGGACATAGAGACTTCCTGCCCTTGCTGGCGAGGAGATAAGGAGATGAGAAGAGAGAGTGACTGGGAGGGGTGGGAGAGGAAGGGAGTTTGAACAAGGGGATACATGGATAAAAATGAGACTTCATTCATAATTTAAAAAAGGGAAAAAATGAAACTGAGAACTATATTTTGTATCTAACAATTTATCACTACTTAGATTATTTTCAGCATTTATAATTGGAAGATTTGAACTAAAATCTGAAATCTCCTCTCTCATAGTAGAATAAATGTTTTCAGCTTCTATAGATATTGGTTCTTTGGAGTTCTTGGCATTGAAATGCAGAAGTATGTACTGTTTTTGTCTACTCTGAAAAATAGATCAATGGCCATTTTTCATTTTTTTTATTTGATTCTAGCTTTTTTATTTCTCTCCCATGTTTGGCAAAAATCCAGTTACATTAAAAGATAGTCCTGAGGCATCCTCTTACAAATGACTTCTCATTATGTTTTACAGAAGTTTCACCTGCAGTTCACCACAGTTCTTTGACTAGTGGCTTAAACAGTTTCTCTCAAAATATGTTATATATGTATATACATACAAAATATAATATATATGTATATATATATATACACGTTCCAGTTCTAGGGGCTCCAATGCTGTCTTCTAGTCTCCAAAGGTACCCACAAATATGTATTGATATACTTATAAGAACAGAACTGCACATAAATAAAAGATAAAAACTCTACGAAATTTAAAATCTACTTTAGTATTTGGGTCACATTCTTATGTTGCTTATCCCAAAGATCTCTCATCTAATGCTTTTGTGTATTGATTTTTTTCCACTGTACAAAAAGAATCTTTTGAACTTTCTAGCTTGATGACTAAGGAAAACTCAAGAAGGCACTTCCTTGTGGTGAAACTTAGATCCTTAAAGAAAAGAGACCTTCTCTCTATCCTAAATGAAAAACATTCCCCAATTTTACTTTAAAAAATATTCAGTTATTTTAGACATTAAAATTATTTTAATTGAAAAGGCATTTAGAGGAAAAGAGTATACAAATTTTATATAATGACAACACATTCCTCTCTAGACATGAGTAAAACATATTGTGACATAATTGATAGTCCTGGAATCTTTCTTGTGGAAGCTTGGAAGTACATACAAGGGGGGTAAAACTGAAGTGTCACTGTGACAGTCATTTCAGACTGTTAATCCCACCGTACACAAATGTCTTTGCAGGCCTCTAACATGCTGAAAAAATTCTATTCAGAAGGATTAACTGTATCAAAGTGCACTGTTTCACAGCTACTGCCAATGTTCACACAGTTAAATACAGGGGTTCTCAAAGGAAACACAGACTGCTTAGTAATAGAATATTCATCAAATCATAATGGTTTATAATTTTATTGCTACATTTCCCAGTTATTTGCTAAAGAAAATGCAAAGCAGCACGTACACTTTGGCATCACATCACCATCAACTGCCCATGAGTGTTTACTAGGAATATTTACTAGGGGGAAAATAATCAACATTTTAGAAGGAAACAAACTGGAATAAACAAATGCATCCAATATTTGATAAACTCATTCAGAAGCCAATCAAATGCTCTTCTGGATTTTCTCATTCCTGTCCCATTGGCAAGGGGAACTGAATTTTAACAACCTCAAAACTGACAATCCCGGGGCTGGAGAGATGGCTCAGCGGTTAAGAGCACCCTCTGCTCTTCCAGAGGACCCGGGTTCGATTCCCAGTACCCACATGGCAGCTAACAACTGTCTGTAGTTCCAGTTCCAGGCAAACACCAAGGCAAATAAATAAATAAATAAAGTTAAAAAAAAAAAACTGACAATCCCTGGCAACTGACAGTCTTCCTTTTTTTTTTTTTTTGAGCCAACCAATTATCAATTTACATTTTATCCTCCATAAATTTTGAATATTGCATTACTAAATTTCTTCAGTTCTTCATCACTTCTTTCTGAAGGGAATATTTTATGTATCCATTTACTGACACTAACTACCATGATTCATTATACAAAATAGGCTACTTCTTCCTAGTAGTTGATTACTCTCTCTCCCCACAAAAGAGGCATATATATATATATATATTCTACATATATACTTATTCTCTCTATATGTATTCATACATATGCATACAATTAAATGTTTTTCTCTGCTGCCCATGGATATGGTATTTTTTATTATTTGGTTGTTTTAATAATTTAACATCGTGCATCTATACACTATATGTATTTTATATTAACATTACGTTCCATGCATGCTTTACCCTAACTTTTCCTACTACATGCTCCTGCCAACATAAGTCTGTTTTCATAAACTGATGAGTGCTGCCTACATGTACATGGATACAGAGTCATTAACTAAATCACAGAAAATCTAACAATGCCACTCTCGTGGAAACTAGTACTTCCTGGTCCTGTAACTATCAACTAACTGCCAGTAGTTGCTTAAATACACATGTGACTTTATTGGCCTCTCAACAACTCTTGTTAGAACATTTACTTTTTTCAGTCTTGTGTAGATATTGATATATGCTATGTGTTTATGAGCATTATGGTATCATGTGCAGAAAATACCATTTTACCCCACTAATCCCTGACCTTTGGACTTATATTTATTCACATTCTTTGGTGATATTCTCTGAGCCTCAGAATCAGAGTTGTTTGTGGTGGTGATATGGGAGGTGCTATATATATGACTAAGCACTCTGAATGTACTTATTCTATACTCTTGATGATTCGAATATCCATATTAGCTATTTTCCATTCAACAAAGTAATTTTTGAATGAGGAATGAAATCTGTACTAATCTAGATATAGAGAAGAATATTTAAAGGGTGGTTTAATATTATGTCTACTTCTCAAATAATAGAAGTAAGTTTCCCCTTAGGCTTATGAGATCCAATTCATTATTTCTTTGTGAGGTTTACATTATCAGTTATTAGAAACAACCTGTGCAGTGACCATAAATTCAATCATAAACTGTTTGGTTACTATAAGATTATTAATGCCACTAGGCACTAATGAGCATGTCTTACCAGAACCTATCTAACCTCTTGACCACAGTTTCCCCTCTATCCTTCCCTCCCAATTTTTCCTCCATTCCATTTACTCTGTTCTTCCATTTCTACTCATAAAAGGGCAGGCACTACATGAATATGAATAAATCATGGTATGTCAAGTAGTAGTAAGACAATGCCTTTAGACAACACAACCCAGTATATGGAAGAAGGACCCAAAAGCAAAAAACAAGTATCAGAGCCAGCCCCTGCTCCCACTGTAAGGATTGCCACAAAAAGACCAACCTACCCAACTGTCAGATACATACAGAAAATCTAAGTTAATTTCATGCAGGCTCCTCAGTTGCTGGTTCAGGCTCTATGAGCTCCTATGAGTTCAGTTTACTTGATTCTGTGGGTTTGTAAACTATTTAAGACAGGAAAACTGAAATAGAAGTCAAACTCTGAAGTGGAATGTTATTTTGTGTGAATATGCTTTAGTATTGGTTAATAAAGAAACTGTTTTGGCATATGGCAAGGCAGCTTAGATGTAGACAGGAAATTCAAACAGAGATAAAGATGGAGACGGGTGTAGTCAAGAAGATACAGTCCAACCTCCCAAGAAGTAAGATGTGAAAGCACCAGTACACCACTAGCCTCATGACAAGACATAGAGATTAATAGATATGGGTTGTGTTAAGTTATAAGAACTAGTTGGTAATAAACTTGTGCCATAGGCCAGTTTGTAAGTGATACATTCCTTTGTGTGATTATTTGAGACAAAGTAGCTGTAAAACTTTGGGTTCAGGCCTCCAGAATATGCCAGTCCAGAATCTTCAGTCAACAAGACTCCTTTTTATTGTATGCCACAGGGCTATCATCTGGGTAAGATTTAAATGATATTTATCAATTAATACTTTGCTAGCAAACTCCATTACTATGAAACCTATCCAATAAACAGAAAGCTTCTATCCAATCCCAGCTTGATATGTTTGTCTTATGACCTAAGTATATGAATGAGGCCTTCAGTAATAGTAATTTATTAACCAATTATTTTGTATAGGCAAGAGCAATGGCAATAGTCTACTTTTTTTGGAGGTTATGATAGACATTCCCCCCAAGCAACAGCTTAAATGGTTGTAACTCACATATATATTTGCTTTTGTTTAATAAACTATGGCATACTTGTATATAATAATTTCATTTAATTGTGTGTATGTGATCATTTTTTTGCATGAAAATTACATTGTGAAGGATTCTTCCTGCACATATTTAGAGTTTCTTTATAATTGTCCCCAACCAAACTTTACTAGGGTCTTATGCTAGGAGTTGTATATTTCTCTCACTTCAGTATCATGTGGTGATAGGTTATATATTTAATAAAATTAGGCTGAAATATCAGAGGACAGAGCCACTCACAGAACTTAGTCATGAAGGTCAAGGATTGGTGACCCATGCCTCCTGTTCCAGTACTTGGGAGGCAGAAATCCCACGATGGGAACATCATAGACTCGGGAACATCATAGACTATGGAAAAGCAGGTCCCAAAACCTAGAATTAGTCAAAATATCAGAGAAAACATTCTCTCATCTACCATTTACCAACATATAACAAGGCACCAGTACATTGACTTATGTTTATTACTAGAACTAGATAGTGCAAAGTAAAATATATATATATATATATATATATATATATATATCTTAAGAGGGGAGAAAAAACATAAACACTAAAGAAATTGAAAATCAGACATCTACTCTGGGTAGCCTGTTCTTAATTCTTCAATTAACCTCAATGAAATGCCACACACAGTAGAATGTGCCACCATTAGGAGATGAGTGAGATAGCCTCTCCCTCCCTCCCCCTTCTGCCTTCCTTCCTCCCTCCCTCTCTCTAAGACTTCTCATTTTCTGCACAGGTGACTTACTCACTGAAGACTTTGTTCTGTTTTCACTGGATTGTAGAATTTTGCTGTCTTAGAGTCATGTGGGATGAAAATGCATTTATCACACAAACATTTTTTTAACTATCTGCTATGTTGTTGACAATAGAAAAGGCACTAGGATTTTCAGATCTAAGAAGAAAAACATAAAAATAAACAGTCATTTAAGGTTATAAATACTTTTAAATAACTAATAAAGCCAAACACAGTGACACAGAACTATAATTCTCATATTAGGTTGGAGGTGGGAAGAAAATCAAAGGATCAGAAATTCAAGACCTGTTTTGGATACATTATATGTCTGAGGTAAGCCTGGGCTACCTGAGATAATGTTGTCTTAAGAGAAAATAAAATCTAATTAATCAATTAAATGGTAATAAGATACTAAGTTTTGGGGAGAATAGGGGGAAAATCTTAAGTATGATCAAAACAGACTTTGATGAGCACTGAAACAACTTTGAGATACCACCTTATACCTGTCAGAATGGCTAAGATCAAAAACACAGATGACAGTCTATGCTGGAGGTAACACTTTTCCATTGTTGGTGGGAGGATAAACTTGTTCAGCCACTCTGGAATGCAGTATGGCGGTTTCTCCGAAAACTGGCAATCAATCTCCCCAAAGATACAGCAACACCACTTTTAGACATATACCCTAAAGACACACACTTGCATCCCAAAAGCATTAGCTCAACTATGTTCATAGAAGCATTATTCATAATAGCAAGAACCTGTAAACAATCTAGATGCCCCTCAGCTGAAGAATGGATTAACAAGCTGTGGTACATCTACACAAAGGAGTTCTACTCAGCAGTCAGACAAAATGATATTCTAAAATTTGTAGGCAAATGGATGGATGTGGAAAATATCTTCCTGAGTGAGGTATCACAAACCCAGAAATATAAGCAGGGGATGTACTCACTCAGGGAACTTAAAAAAAGAAGACATTGTATACAAGAGCTCAAGTCTAGAACATAGCTAAATGACTCAGTGTTTCACTTCTGCATTGATGGCCTCTGGCAGGGGTGTGGTTGAGGAAGGACTTGTTTTCTTTAAGGGTCTGGCCACAGGGAGTTTAATTATGCTCCAGTAACTAAATGAGCAGCATTAATGGACTTAATAAATCGGGATGCCATAAGAGTGGGTATGAAATTAAGAGGACTGATAACTGAGTTTTATGAGGTCCATGATGTAAAATCACACACACACACACACACACACACACACACACACACACACACACACACACATATATAAACTCTTTACCAGAAAATACCAAACAATTTAATATATCAGTCCTGCCATACCTCTTTTTGTTCCCCGTCTCAGTTCTTTCATCTCTTACTTGTGTCATTTGGAATTTTACTGCTTAGTAGAGTAGCACACATGCCTTTACCTAGCATTCATATTTATAGGGAACAGGGTAAAGAGCATTGCTATTGATACCACAGTTTTCTCTATGATGCAATATTTAGGATAAATTGTTATACAAGGAGACAACAATGTAAAAATTTACTAATTTCATATGGAGAATACCTATCATGTAGTCTTCTATAAATTTTTAACTTTTCCAATTGTAGCTGCCTACTACATAATATGATTATAAAATCTCGTTGAAATTTGAAGAACAAGCAGCACATGAATATTACAAGGGAGATGGTAACTTTTAAAAATGTGTGATTTCCTGAGTTGTGCAAAAAGATTTGAAAGCATTTCAAAATAAAATGACTATGCTAAGATGGCCATTTATTTTTATTTTTTTAAAAGATTTTTCCATGTATGCCTCTGCTCGACCTCCCTTCCCTCCTCACAATCCCTCCCAGTCCTCACTCAGCCTCCTCCCATCCCATCCCCCCATCCTTTCCCCAAGGAGGGCAAAGAGTCCCAATGTGGGTCATTTCAGTGTGGTGTATCCATTTGAGGTAGGTCTGATTCCCTAAACCAAATATTAGAAATGGGTTACATGTTCCTCTATAGAGAATGATCTTCAAGGTGCCAGTTCATGCACAGGAACATAATGAGATCCTACTTCACCATGAGGTTCCACGTTCTGCCCATGACATTCAGCAGTCATCTAACTTTGCAGGGTTTAGTTTCTTTCCTTGATGATTCCACAATGGCTGTTTTTGATTCAGTGAGCTCCCCAGTACTCCATCCAGCCATAAAATGGCCAATTCTTAATTCAACAAAATTTATGAAATTCATATGCTACCTGCAAAAGATATCAAATGGAACTTCATGTCTTTAAATTATAAAACAAGCTTTTAAATACTTGGCCTGGTAAAACAAAAATGGTTCTGTGTGTAAAGGCACTTACCACCCCACCCAAAATCCTGAGTTCTATCCCTAGGACCACATGATTGAAGGAGAAAACCAATTCTAGCAAGTTGTCTTCTGAACCCCACATTTGTATAGTATCACAACTCCACTACCACCAAACACACAAAAGTTTAAAAAGTAAAAAAATACAATATTTAGCTATAATAAATACTGAATATTCCAGATAAAGTGTAAATAGAATCTCAATTGTTCTTCTGTTGTAAATTCATTAGTTTTACTGGAGGGTTACAAGGAGAATTATAATATTAAAAATTCTGTGCAAATCATAGTGGCTCATATATATTCAGTTTTACTTGAGCCTTCCAATTGTGTCATAAGAGAGCAGCCTACTTTTGCCTTCAAAATAATTAACTCTTTTGATACAGAACAGGTCATATATCCTTCAAACTTTACCTTCCTTTTGTATTTAATTTTTTTGTCCACTAACCATTTTTACATATAAGGATATATAGGATATATAATATTCTATTTACAAGGGGAAAGGTTATGGACATTCCAGGTTCTGATATCATGTGCCAACATAAAATGAAGGAATCATGGCAAAGAGTGACTTCATGATGGGGTCAAAGTGTATATGAAGATACATAGAATGAAACCTGTTGATTTGTCACAATTTCAGTCATGTTATAATAAGTTGAGATTGAATGCTCTGTCAAAAACTTTTGAAATCAGAATCATTTTCTGAGTTGGTAGCTCTTTGAAACTTGGACTTGATAATATGAAGAAAATAATTGAAGATGTATTTTAAGATGATTCTTTTGTACTCTGTAAATATTTGTTACTCTTATTGGTTTAATAAATCTCTGATTGGCCAGTAGTCAGGCAAAAAATAGAGGTCAGGCAACCAAAGTAGGTGAATTCTGGAAAGAGTTTTCACCAGACAGATGAAAAGCAAGATGAGGATGCTGCAGTGAGAAAAAGGACCAAGCCATGTGGCCAAACATAAATAAAATTGTGAGTTAATTTAAATGTGAAAACTAGATATAAGTAAGGCTGAACTACTGGCCCAGCAATTATTATAAAATTAAGCATCTGAGTGAATTATTTCATAAATGACTGCAGAACTCAG
Source organism: Sigmodon hispidus (assembly GCA_004025045.1). Taxonomy (NCBI): domain Eukaryota; kingdom Metazoa; phylum Chordata; class Mammalia; order Rodentia; family Cricetidae; genus Sigmodon; species Sigmodon hispidus. The sequence goes on from PVIH01012418.1 coordinate 39,226, forward strand.
GCAGGACAGAGTAAAGCTGGGCAAGACAGAAAAACTTTTGACTACACTGTATAGTGTATGGATGTTAAATGTTAATAATTTATAAATCTTGAATTCATCATGTGATATCTCATACCACATTATGAAAAAATAGAACATTAAAATATCTCATTAAAAGTCAATGTGGAAAACATTGATTTAAAGGACCTTTTGTATCTTTTTTGTTAAAAATATTTTTTATATTAATATAAATTTAAAGTTATTTTTGTTACACTGAATATATGTTTGTACTCTTGAGATGTAGCGGAAAATCAGAAACTATATATGTAAACAATCGCGTCATAGGACTGGAGACGAGCTAGGCGTGGTTAACTAAAAAAGATTCCAAAAGTAGACCTTCGAGGGAGGAGACCAAGACAAAAAGTCATCATTCTCTCACGAGAGTTCCCCGACCGAGTGCGCAGTTCGTCCCAACTGCCCGGGAGTTCAGACGTACGACATAAAAATAAAAAATCTTCCTTAAAAAGGCTCCGGCGCGCTACAACCTCATCCTGTCATCTTCTCCTAAAACCGACTCTGTTTTATAAATGATTTTCACCAAATAAACCCCGTATAAAACATATCTCAGGGCGGGTTTTTACCGCGATATTGTCTAAAGAGTTTTTATATTGATAAAATTTAAGATTGTTTTCATTACCATATATTGTATATGTGTTTCTAATCTTGTTTGATGTAATGTACCTATACAGTTCATTTAAAAATGGAAAGAAACACCCTGGACTGACCCTTCAAACCCCAGTCCATCTATAGGAACACCTGACTCACTCTTGAGGGAGGGGGGACAAAACTGGATTTGACGGGAGTGAAGACTGATCCAAGCATTATTGGGCCAGTGTGACCATAGGACTGTCTGCTCCCTGCCAAGGGAGGGGATGGGGAGTTGCAGAGAAGAAAAATGATCAGATGTGATGGGAGGGGGAAGAGACCTTCAATAAGGATATACAGGGATGGAAAAAAAAAATTCAGAGGGAAAGCTGAACACAAAGAAAATATATGTGTAGCAATCTTATTTGCATTTCTACCCTTGATAAGCCATGCTTATGATTATTATCCTCTGTATAGTTATTGTTAACTCTTCCGCATTTTTAAATTCTTTTTACTGTTTTTGATAAATACAGAATAAAGAAGGAAAAAAAATAAATAAAAAAAAGAAAAAAAATGGAAAGTTCTAGTTTTTCAAAGCTATTATTATAAAGTATATATGACAAAATTGTAAGTAGTCATTTATAACAATCACGTTTATAAATATATTCTCCAGGTTAAATAGATATATTTTGGATAGTCTTCTAATATTTCAAAACCCTATAGAAAATGACATTTAAATGTTTTGTTAAAGGTTTTCATAACAAAGACACACATATGCTCCTGGCATCACCAATTTACATCAGAGAAGATGATGGGCATTGAAGAAAATACTTGTAGAATTTGCTTTAATTGTGGCAAGGTTAGTTACTGGGCAAAGAAACTGCTCTTGCCTTTGACTGCTGACAATATGCTATTCAGACTGAATATGCAGAACACATACAAAATATTGTTGAACTTTTCCAAAATAAGGTAAGACATTCTTTAAACATTCCTGTTTCAAAGAAGAGTCTGTCAGATATTCTTCAGGACGCAGAGAAAAGCAACTGCATAATTTTACCAAAATAAGGCAGGACGGTCTTTCAAATTTTCTGTTTTTTTTTTTTTTTTCTGAGAAATCTGCTTGATACTCTAGGCCTGTAGGCTGAAATTGGATGCCCCAACATTGCAGAGGAACATTGGGGTGATTGTCCAGGCAGCCAAATGTTTCTATTTTTAGGTAATATGACATCTTTCTGGTTGTGATGGAGTTGAATAATAAATAGTTATAGTTGTAACTTTTCTCAGTTATGATAGAGAGCATATTAGGTCTAAAACTTTAGATTCACTAAGATAAGATAGATAACAGAGTTTTCGTAATTTTTTATTATGAAAAAAGTCATATTTTTTTTCTGTGTGCATCCTTGCTCAAGCTTACTTCCCCCTCCCACCCCTTCCAGTCATACTCTCTTCTCCACATTTCTTTATCTCCTCCCCAGCAAGGGCAGGAGATTCAAAGGTCCCAAGGTGGCTTAGGTCAGCATCTACTCCAGGCAGATCTGCTTTCCTCATCTCAATATCAAGACTAGGTCAGGTGTTCCCCTGGAGGGTGTGGGATCCAAGGTGCCAGACAAAGTTGTTTCAGATCCCAAGCTGTTCAGTGTTTGTGGTTTGCAGTTTAGACATGCTTTGCTTTTTCCTTTTTCTTTAGAGTTCACTAATGAGTGATTACATCCCCTGCTTATTTTTCTAGGTGTGTGATACCTCACTAAGGAGGATATTTTCCAAATCTATCCATTGCCTGCAAATTTTAGTATATCATTTTTCTTACTGCTGAGCAGTACTCCTTTGTGTAGATGTACCACAGTTTGTTAATCTATTCTTCAGTTGAGGGGCATCCAGGTTGTTTCCAGGTTCTTGCTATTATGAATAATGCTGCTATGAACATAGTTGAGCTAATTCCTCTGTAGTGCGAATGTGCATCTTTAGGGTATACACCTAGTAGTAGTATTGCTGGATCCTTGGGGAGATGGATTCCCAGTATTTTTTAGAAACTGCCATACTACATTCCAGAGTGGCTGAACAAGCTTACACTCCCATCAACAATGGAGGAGTGTTCCCCTTGTTCCGCATCCTCTCCAGCATAGGCTGTCATCTGTGTCTTTTTTCTTAGCCAGTCTGACTGGTATAACGTGGTATCTCAAAGTTGTTTTGATTTGCATTTCTCTGATGGTTTGCATCATTAAACAGTGATGGTTTTATACAAGACAGCATTAGCATTGTAATATGCAGCCGTATGTCAAAGTGTTTATAGGGATTATGTGTAAAACACAAGGAAAGTAACCCTATCAGTGAGATTGGTACCAGTTAGGATGAATGGAACCACATTCATCTTTGACAATGATTAATATATGGATTGTGGTATTTTCAGGAATAAATAGATGAGAAGGTGAACAGTTGTTTCAATTTATAAAGAAGATCAGGAAGAAGAAAGAGAAGGAAAACAGATAGGTATGCATATTCAGTACACATGAAAAAGAGAGAGACAGAAACACAAAAACACAGCAAGAAGCCCACAGACACAAACAGACAGATAGACACACACACACACACACACAATTAGAGGGGGAGTAAAAAGAGACAGCATTGATAATAATCAATACCATTGTAATATTGCCAAACTTGACTTGGTTTCAAAATCTGAGAAACATCATAGTTCTACAAATCACTGATTTAAAGAACAACTTATTTACTTACCACTATACCAAACATATATAACACACACATCCTATTTCTACATAGAGGTAAATACTATAAATTTTCAAGACTTATTAGCCATAGACTTTCTTATTAAAATTTTGCCATAGTTACCACTGTTCCCCCTTCCTCCTCTTCTCCCAGTTTTCCCGTAGCCTCTTTCCACCCCTACCTCACATTCATTCCCCAAAGATGGTAAGGAATCCCAAAGTGAGTTAGTTTGATCTGGCATATCCACTTCAGGCAGGACCAAGGCCCTTCTCCAAGTATCAAGGCAGATAAAGGTGTTAACCTGCAGGATTTGGACTCTATGAAGCCAGTTCATGCACCAGAAATAAACTTTAGTTTGACTGGAAGATGCTCCACAAACTGCCCATGCCGTTTAACTGTCATCTGCATTCATAGGGTTTAGATCCTTTCCATGAATGTACATCAACTGTCATTTCAGGGTCTGTGAATAATTTGACTTCTTTTCCAATTTGTATTTCCCTTGATCTCCTTTTATTGTCTTAATGCTCTAGCTAAAACTTTGAGAACTATATTGAATAGATAAGGGGAGAGAAGTCAACTTTGTCTTGTTTCTTATTTTAGTGAGATTGCTTTGTGTTTCTCTCCATTTAGTTTGATGTTGTCTATCTGTTGGCTAGTTGTATATTGTCTTTATTATGTTAGGTATTTTCCCTGTGTCTCTGATCTCACCAAGACTTTTATCATGAAGGAGTGTTGGATTTGTCAAAGTATTTTTCAGCATTTAATGGTTATGTGTTATTTTTCTTACATGTTCTTTATATAATAGATGACATTGACAGTTTTTCATATGTTGTACCATTTTGTGACATTGGAATGAAGTCTACTTGATCATGGTAGATGAATTTTTTGATATATTCTTGAATTTGAATTGATAGTATTTTATTGAGTATTTTGCATCAAAGTTCATGAGGAGATTAATGTGCAGTTCTCTTTCTTTGCTGCATCTTTGTGTGGTTTGGGTATCAGAGTGCATGTAGCCTTATAAAAAGTTTTGCAATGTTTCTTTTTTATGTTGTGTACAACAATTTGAGGAGTATTGACATTAGTTCTTCTTTGAAAATCTGGTAGAATTCTGGACCTGGCAATTTTTTGGGAGGGTGGGCTTGGGAATCTTTTGATGATTGCCTAATTGGGCATAAATGTTCTAAAATGTTCAGGATTGAGACTTCATCTTGGTGTAATTTTCCTGAGATGAATAAGTAATGTTCATCCTGATCTCTTCTGATTGATTTTAGGTTGACATCCATTTTGTTAGATATTAGGACACAACAGGTTATTTCTTAAGTCCATTTGATTAGAAAGTCTTTTCACCACCCATTACTCAAAGCCTGTATCTGTGAACTGTATACAGCAGAAGTATGAATTCTGGTTTTGTATCTATCATGTTAGCCTGTGCCTTTTTATAGGTGAAATTGAGTCTATTGATATTAAGTATAATAATGACCAATGATTGTTAATTCCTGTTATTTTGGTGGTAGTATGTGTGTATTTCCTGTCTTTGAGGTTTCCTTCTATGAGATTATCTATTGCTTGTGACTTTGTAGGTGTAACTAGCTTCCTTGAGATGGAATTTTCCTTCTAGTGCTTTCTGTAGGACTGTATTTGTAGACTGGTATTGTTTAAATCTGGTTTATTTATGAAATATATATTTTTACTACATCTATGATAATTAAGAGTATTACTGTGTAGAATAGTCTGGGATGGCAATCATGTAACATCTGACCAAGACCTTCTGGCTTTCATTGTTTCTATTGAGTAGTCAGATGTTATTCTGATATGTCTGCCTTTATGACTTAGCCATTTTCCTTTGCAGCTGTTAATATTCTTTTTTTATTATCTAGGTCTAGTGGCTTAATTATTATTTGGCAAGCATACTTTGTGGGAGAGGCCTAGTCTATTTGATGTTCTGTAATCTTCTTATATTTTTATAGGTATTTCTTCCTGTATATTGAAAATTTTTCTTTTATGATTTTGTTAAATTTATTTTCTCTGCCTTTGAGTTGGTATTTGTCTCCTTCTCTTATTTCTATTATTCTTAGATTTGGTGTTTTTGTAGTTTCCCAGATTTCTTGGATGTTTTGTCCTATGACTTTTTTTGGTGTTAGTGTTTTCTTTTACTGAAATGTTCATTTCACTATTGAATCATCCATGCCAGAATTTTTCTCCTCCCTCTCCTGCATTCTGTTGTTTATGCTTGCATCTGTAATTCCTGTTCATTTATTCAGACTAGATTTGTAAACATCAACTCATTTACAAAATACATAGGTAGGGTTAATCCAGTACCATTTATAATTAAATGCCTTTTATCAGCTATTACAACTTCCTTTGCTGTCAAAAAACTTAAAGAAAATAACAAACACTATGCAGTCACTCCTTGCATTTTCCATCTTTATGTGGCTTATTTTCTTACTCTATTTCTTTTCTCTCTCAAGCCTATCAATATTTTTAAAAACAAGCTAAAACATTTAGAGGGTTTTTTTTAAGAAAAAAAAAACTGTCTTTATTGTATATTTCTTATCTTTTTCTCTTTCTAACCATACCTTTGCTTGGCTAGGGTGGCTGACTCCAACCAGCTTTCTCTAATTTTTTTCTGTTTCTGATCACACCTTTAATCTTCCAAGGTGTGGCTAGCACTAAAGGCCTGGTTAGGTTGGTTGGCTGGCTCCTCTCAATTCCTAGTCGAGCTTTATAGAATTTAGCATTTTAGCAGATTAGTGGCAGACATAATTGCCACTATGGGGAATTTTAAGTTCCCTATAACCACCAAGTAAAGCACTGCCATTTGCTACTCACAAACTTCATTTAATTATTTGGCTGCAAGGAGAGCCTCTTAAAAGACTCACAAGTATTCTGCTGCTAACACTGAGTCAGGAAAGCTCTCTTTAAACAGCAATGTCTCTGCTTGCCACCAGCAAACAGAGCTGGTGTACAAAAATGCTGCCCAAGAACTAGCCTTGTTGCAGCTCAAGCAGCATGCAGCAAACCCATAATTTTGTAATTCAAGCCCATATGCCACTCAGTCTCTATACCATGACACACTTGAGACACACAAGTCAGAAGTTGCTTTTCACTCTGTTTTGCTTTTTTGGCATTTCTTTTTGTCTTATCAATAAAGTCACAATTTTTATCCATGTATCCCCTTGTTCAAACTCCCTTTCCCACTCCCACACATTCCAGTCACTCTTTCTTCTCCCCATCTCATTATCTCCTCCCCAGAAAGAGCAGTAGGTTCCAAGGTCCTAAGGTGGCTTAGTTCAACATCCATTCCAGGCAGATCCAATTTCTTTGCCTCAACATCAAGTCTGGGTCATGTGTTCCTCTGGAGCGAGTGGGATCCAAGGTGCCAACAGGCCAAGGTGTTTCAGATCCCAAGCTGTTCAGTGTTCATGTTTTGCAGCTTGGACATACTTTGCTTTCTGCTTTTTAGTTTAAAGTCCACTAATGAGTGTGTACATCCCCTGCTTACCTTTCTGAGTTTGTGATACCTTGCTCAGGAGGATATTCTCAAATCCATCCATTTGCCTGCAAATTTTAGGATATTATTTATTCTTACTGCTGAGTAATACTCCATTGTGTAGATTTACCACAGTTTGTTAATCCATTTTTCAGTTTAGGGGCATCTAGGTTGTTTTCAGGTTTTTCTTTGCTCTAGAAATCATTTTAAGCTTTCTAAGTCTTTATGTGGGTGTATGTGATCCATATTTTGTCGTGATTTGTAATAAGTTACTGCAGATTTTCCAGCTTAGTTCTGAGGTTCAAACCTGCTCTCAGCTCTGCTGCTGCTTAGCACCAAATACTGAAAGGTTTGTATTAATATCATGCTGATTGTCCTATGGCTTAGACATATTGCTAGGTAGCTTTTTCATCTTACCTCAACTTATTTCAATTAATCTGTTTAGCCATGTGGCTTGTTACCTTTTTGCAGACCAGCATGGTTTTCTTCTTTCCTCTATGTCTGCTGATGTCTCTCTGGGATCTCTCTGGTGTCTCTGCTCTACTCTTCCTATTCCCAGAGTTTTCTTAATCTGGTAGCCTTACCCATGCTTCCTGTCTGCCTTCTGGCCAATCAGATTTTTATTAAACCAGTAAAAGGGACAAGGTACCAGAACATAATTTCACTATACCATTTGGCTAGGCCAGATCAAATTTCTTATTACATTGAAGAGTTTTTCCTGGAGGGTTTGAAATAGGGGAGCAATGGGTGGGAGTAAGTCATAGACTTTTAAACAACTGTGTTAAAGTGATGAAGTCTACTCTGTAATTAAACATGTCTGTAAGCACTTAATAAAAACATACAAATCATATACAATATTTTTGGTATAATAAAATTATGGTAGATACGACTAGGTTGTCATTGCTGAAATTCTGTTCATATAATTTCTGCCAAGACTGTAAATCAGAAGTAGTTCATCCTAGATGTGTTTGCACAGTTTGATGGTACTGTCAAATGTCTGTGTGATTCCAAGATGGTATTCACTGTCTTAGTTCCATTCAATTCACTTGCATGGCTGGGAAATAACAGATGGATCTTGAAAACTGACAATAGATTACCATAAACTTAAGCAAGTCATAGCTCTAACTGAAGCTGATTTGCCAGTTATAGTAACTTTACTGGAACATATCCACACTGCTTCTGGCACTAGTTTTCCATCTATCATTTTGTAGATTGTCTTTGTCTTGATCCTCATCAGTAGGAATTATCAAAAAAGTTCAACTTCTCATGTCAAGAAGATATTATACATTAATTGTCTTGCCTCAAAACCTGCTTACTTTCCAGGTTTCTGTCACATATTGTACTTAGGAACTTCAATTTCCTTGACATCATGTAGAAACATCTCACTTGTCCATTATATTGATATATCAGTAGAGAATGTGAAGTTGAAAATAATCTGAATGTCCTAGTACAGTAAATACTTGCCATAAGATAGAAGACATAATTCATCAAGGGTTAGCGTTCTGTCATAAAATAAGTTTTCTACGGATTAAGTAGTTTATGGTCCATCAGAATAAATATCATACATAAGAGATGAAACTACATTTCCACCACTTAGAAAATGTTACATTTTTTTTTATTAATAGCCATATCATCTGAAGAAACTTTATACTGTGTCTAGCCATATTGTTACTGGCAACTATGCAATAACACTTAAAAGTAAATATTTGCACCAGGCAATGGTGGCATACATCTTAATCCCAGCATTTGGAAGGAAGATGAAAATTGATTTCACTGAGCTTAAGGACATTCTGGTCGACAGAGCTACTGCCAGGACAGCAAAAGCTGTCCAGTCAAACTATGTCTTGAAAAAAATACTAAATACATGCTACATGAGCTACATGAATCTCAAAACAGTAAAAAAAAATGTGTTCTACAATGGATTCTGCATGAACAGAACCTTGGACCTGGTTTTGTACAAATGTCCAAATTATAGAAGAGATTTTATATTTTCTGGATACACATTTTACAGCAGGGAGGAGCTGTCACTTTTAAGGCAATCACTGAGAGAAACTAAAATTAAAAAACAAAGAAGTGCTTCACTTGAATACATTACAGAAACAAAATAGTTAATTTATATATAAGAATAAAGTAATTTTTATCAGTGGAAATTGACTTCATACAATATAATATAAAAATAATCTAATCAAACTATTGTGCTTCAAAATAAATATAATACCCACTGGGGAAAAAAGGAAAATCAATTCACATAGAAAGAAGAGAAATTAAACAAAAGTGTTGCTTAAATCTAAAACTAATGATATAAAACTAAATAAGATTAATTTCTGAATACTCACATCAGACAGTTCATAACCAACTGCAATTCTATTCCAAATACTTCAAAACCTGTAGCCTCTATAGGAACTTGCATCTTTTAGTACACATAAACACACAACACATAAAATAGATATTACAAAAATAAAGAAAAAACAATACAAGTGTAGGAACATCCAATAAAATATGTTTTAGATCAATAGGTTAGTTCTAATATGAATGGAAATCTAAGATGTGAAAAATAAGCTAATGAAAAATGGCTCTGGTAATACAAGCGTGTAATTCCAGGATACTGAAGTAGGAAGATCATAGATTTAAGGCCCTTCTTGGATACAGACTATTTAATGCCAATCTGGCAGTTTTAATTAGACTCTACATCAAAAACAAACATAAAAATATGAAGATTGAGTATAGCTCAGTTGTAGAGTTTTTGCTAAGCCTGCATGGGCCTTATATTTAATTCCTAGAAAAATTCATAGAAAAAGCAAATAGACCCTGATAAAGCTTAAACAAGATGTCTGGATGGTAATAATAACACGTGGAAATTACCATAAAGTGGTAATGATCTGAAGGGCAAGTAATTCTATAGAGCAAAATAGAAAGTTCAGAAACAGATTTGTTTATAGCTTATATATTTCATGCCAAGTCTTTGTTAATGGAGCGCCAAATTGTAATGAACACTCTGTCTCTCTGTCTCTTTTTCTACACAGATACAGACACACACACACAGACACACACACACAAATCTTCATAATATTTGAAAGAAGTGAAAATATACATATATTGCAAGGACAAAGGTACTTATTGAAAAGTGAAAATGAAAAAAAAAATACTAAAGACTATTTTTTTTCTTCAAAATTGCCAGTATCAGCATTAAAAGAAAGCTACAGAACAAGGATTTTTTAACTAAAACCAGCAAACTATTTCTAGAATATGGCATACCTTTTTTCTCATAATGCCAACATTAAGTCCATGTCTAACAAAGATACAAAACACTCATGAGTACCACAGAATATGTACAATAATTGTTCACAACATGCTTGTTACTCCAGTCATATAAATATATTGAGTTATGCTTATGCATATTATGGAGAAAATTATTTTCATATTTTGATCTTTTCTGACTTCTCTCAAATCTCCTCTATCCAGTATTGTTTTCTCTGTGTCTTTCTAGGTCATTATGTCTTTCTCTGCCAGTCTGCCTGTCTGCTTCTCTCTCTGTATCTCTCTCTGTCTCTCTCTGTGTCTCGCTCTATATCTCTGTCTCTGTCTCTCTGTCTGTTTCTCTCTTTCTCTCTCTCTCTCTGTCTGCCTGTGTGCTTGCCTTCCTACCTGCCGCCTGCCTGTCCTGTGTCTATCTGTCTATTTTTCTCTCTTTTCCCTAATTCAGTACTATTTATATTCTTGTCATGAAGACTGCTCTGGAGTGTGGCTGATATTCCAGGCATCACACTATTAAAAATAAAACTTTCTCTACCAGCAATCAAATGTAAATATCTCCTTAGCAAGGAATATGGCTTAGTAGCTCCCAAGCTAGAATTTTGTATGGTTTGAAATTGGGCAAGTCTTCTCCATGCTGTTACAATTGTAAAATCATATGCATTTCTGCCCTTTTGTGATTGGAAAACAGTTTTCATGAAGTAATCTATAACCTCTGGCTCTTATAATCTTTCTGCAAACCTCTTCCATATAGAAAGAACCCTGAACCATGAAGGAAGGGAGAGAAAAATTTCATTCAGAGCTGAGAATTCTGAAATCACTTCTTATTCTTATTCTCTGCATTTTGACCAATTGTTGGTCTCCGTGTTACCTACCTTTTAATGCAAGAAGAAATTTCTCTGATGAGATGTGAACAATGCATTGATCATTGAATATAACAATAAGTTACTAGGAGTTGCTTTATTATATAATAATAATGATGATGAAAATAATAATAATGAAAATAATGTTTTCTCATAGGGCCAATGACCTATCTAGCAACATGATTTTAATCTTGCTTATTGTGCATGATATAGGTTCTAGCTTGTGGAGCAGCCTTTAAACCCAAGAAAAATTGCTTGATTATTCCCATATTTGTGAGTCTATTGTAACAGTGAGTACATTTTGAGTAGTACGTCAGTAAATTAGCTCACAGGGTTCACAGCTAGGTAAAATTATTACTATCTTTCTTCAGTAATGTGTGTAGCACCTTTCTGGAGTCTGAAAGTTAGCCAGGATTGATGAAACATCCAACTGAGTACCAGCTATATTTATCCACAACTCAAGCATGTTATCCCCAGCAACAGGATCTTAAGTATAAATTTCTAGACAGGAACCAATAGCGTTGGTAATGACTTATTGTTCCACAACCTAAAACTAGGTATCTTATTTGTATTGCCTAGATTTTTATTGTTAACTTGTCACAAGCTAGGTACATCTGTTATGAGAAACTTCAACTTAGAAAAATGCTCCATTAGATTTGAATGTAAGCAAGTCTTTAGGGTCACTTTCTTAATTATAATTGCTACAAGAAGTCTCAACCCACTGTGAGTAGTGCCAGCCATGGATATTTGGTCATGTGTTGTATAAGAAAGAAGACAGAGCAATCTATGTGTAGCAAGAAAATAAGCTGACATTTCTCCAAGACCTCTGTTTCAACTCATGCCATAAGTTCTTGCCATGTCTCTCCATGATCGACTACAACTGTAAGTTGAAATTAATTCTTTCAATTCAAGTTGTTTTGGATCATGGAGTTTATTAAAGCCATAGGACCTTAACTAATATAACATTTCTACTACTGAAGTTTTATTTGGTACTAAATGGTATCTAGTTAGGCTATTGACACCCACCACCATAATATATATCATTTAACCTCTTTTTCTATATGTATATGTACATATTTTAAAAATCTTATATAGTAGTGGTTTTTCATATTTTTTATTTAAAAAGCTTCTTTTCCATGTATACCCCTGCCCACCCCACCTTCCTTCCTTCTGGTCCCTCCCAGTTCTCTCTCAGCCTCCTCCCACTCTGTCCGCTAATCCATTCCCCAAGGAGGGCAAGGAGACCCAAGGTGGAACATTTCAGTCCATTGAATCCATTTGAGGTAGGTACAATGCATTCATCCTAATATTAGGGCTGGGTTAGGTGTTCCTCTGTAGGGAACGGGCTCCACAGTGCCAGTTCATGCACAAAAACATAGTCTGATCCTCCTCCAAGAGGCTCGATATACTGCCCACGCAATTTAACAGCCATCTACCTTTGGAGTGTTTAGTTCCTTTCTCTGCAGATTCCCTATTGGCTGTTTCTAATCCAGTGAGCTCTCAATAGCTCCAGGCAGTCATCTCTGGGGATCTTCTCCTCATGATCCCATTCCCTTTGTCATATACACTCTCCTCTCTCTCACTTCAGCTGGACCTGGAGCTTGACCTGATGCTTAGCTATGGACCTCTGCTTCTGCCTGTATTCATTGATAGATGAAGGTTCTATAATGACATTTAAGGTAGTCATTCATATAACTATAGGAAAAGTCCTTTTTAGACACCACCTACACTACTGTGTGGAGTCCAGGAACAATACCTAAATATAATAAGGGCAATATACAGCAAGTTGACAACCAGCATTAAACTAAATGGAAAGAAATGCAAAGCAATCCCACTAAAATCAGGAACAAGACAAGGGTGTCCATTCTCCCCTTATCTATTCAACATAGTTCCAGAAGTTTTAGCTAAAGCAATAAGAGAACAAAAGGAAATTAAGGGGATACAAATTGGAAAGGAAGAATTGAAACTATCTCTAATTGCAGATGATATGCTCATATACATAAATGACCCAAAAAATTCTACCAGGGAACTCCTACAGCTAATAAACACCTTCAGCAATGTATCAGAGTACAAGATTAACTCAAAGAAATCAATAGTCCTCCAATACAAAAGTGATAAAAGGGCTGAAAAAGAAATCATGGAAACATCACCCTTTATAATAGTTGCAAATAGAATTAAATAGCTTGGAGTAAAAATAACCAATGAAGTGGCAGACCTATTTGACAAAAACTTTATATCATTAAAGAAAGAAATTAAAGAAGATATCAGGGAATGGAAAGATCCTCCATGTTCCTGGATAGGTAGGATCAACATAGTAAAAATGGCAATCTTACCAAAAAAGCAATCTACAGATTCAATGCAATCCCCAATCAAAATTCCAACACAATTTTTTTTACTGGCCTTGAAAGAACAATGTTTAACTTCATATGGAAACTCAGGATTGTCAAAACAATCCTGCTCAATTAAAGAACTTCAGAAGGCATCATCATCCCTGACTTCAAGCTATATTATAGAGCTACAATAATAAAAACAGCCTGGTACTTACACAAAAACAGACTTGTGGATCAATGGAATTTAGTTGAAGTAACAGACCTTAATCTACATACCCATGACCACCTAATTTTTAACAAATAGACCAAAAATATACAATGGAGAAAAGATACAGTTATGCCAATAATGCTGGCATAACTGGATAGTAGTATGTAGAAGAATACAAATAGATCCATATATATCACCATGCACAAAACTCATATCCAAGTGGATTAAAGACCACAGCATAAATCCATTTTTTTAAAAGGTCTTGCATTAGTTGTCCCTTGCTCCATGGCTCTACTTCATTTTGCTCCCATACACTTCCTCCTTTTAACTAGCCCTCTAACTTGCCCTCCTGTGTTCAGTTTAATCCATTCTGTTTCAGTTTTAATGTTCTCGCCCCCTATTTTTATATACAACCTTTCAAAATGAAAAAAATAAATGTATCTAGAAATGTAATCATTAAACATTTTAAATGTCCTGATTATTTGTGACAGATCTATAACGACAATAACAACATGCTAAAACTATAAATGTATTTTCTAACTGCTAAGTTGGAATGATTATATATGTTATATATAAAGTGCACAAATAGAGATTTCCAATTTAAAAAGAGATAAATATATATTCTTATATTTAGCATAAAATTGTGTGAAGCTTGCTTCTTGGTGAAGCAAAGAAACTGAGTCATAGCTTGTATGATTGTAACATACAAAAAATACATTTTGTTTGTAATATACAAACAAAAAATTGTTTATAATCACCCTCAAAAAAGGAAAAATGAAAAAAGCAAGTTACTTTACACACACATATATATAGTCATAAATTTCCTGTCAAAAGATTCATAATGAACTACAAATAACAATTACATTCATATAGAATTTACTGGGTTTGAACTAATAGAAAAAAATGACAATTTGTTCCAATTTTTCCACTTTTTGGATTTATTATAAAATTCATCATTTAAACACACAAAAGGTGTGTTAAGTGTGAGATGTAGTGGGCAAAAAACAAATGAGACAGGTTTTCTTTGCTTTGAAAGCAAGTCATGACTGAAGATTTAGATTTGTGTCTTTATTTAATGTAATATATCAGCCTAATACAGGTGAAAATGTTTCTTTACCCTGATTTTGAAAGAAAAAGGTAATCTGTATGAGTACAACTAATACTGATATCTAAAACATTAGATATTTTAATATTCAATTTTATATCACTTTGAAGTATATGCATAACCTGTTCATTCATTTTGTGAAAGTTCATTATTTCCTTCTATCTTCATTTCACATAGTTTTGCAAGTTTTCTGCAGCCGTTCTTTAATTTGATTGCTGAAGGTTTATGCTTACAGCAATCTTAAGGCATGGCTCTATTTCTGTGTAACATTTGGTCTTGCACTATTTTTTCCTAATCCTGTTAATTTCTGATGATTTTGAAACAGTTTTAAATTGTAAAGACAAATTAATCAAAGCCAAGTTTTGTAAATGTTAAGTATTACCCTTAGTTCTAGAAAATAATAATTTATTTTATTCTGTATCCTTCAGTGAAGTAAAAGTGCTGAAGATCCCATTTTACATCCATGTCAATGAATGCTTTAAGAATACTATCTAGTTTTAGTTCAAGATACATAGCTAATCAAACCAGGCTACCTGGTCTAAATGCTGAGAAAACATTTCTCTGTGTTATACAAATTTACAAATTTACTTTAGAAGATAATAATATGGTAGAATATGATGATATATTCTATTCCAAATATGGCACATGTTACATTTATATTTTGCGCTAAAATTTGATGCTTTTTAAAATAGAGAATATTTGATTAGCTCAAATAGTAAAATAGACTAATACACATTAATGTAGCTAATATATTTTCAATCAATAAAAGTTGCAAAGGTTTTATTTAAAAGTTTAATTTGAGACTTTTTTATTTTAAATATTTATCCTAAGATTTCTCTTTTTGGTGATCTCCTTAAAATTCTCTTTCCCATTTTCTGTAGTAGTTTTCAAATGCATCTTATAATGAGGAAAGCCTCAATGGATTTTCCTCCTGTAAATTCTTCAGGAACATGTGATTTTCCTTTTACCGCCCCCTCAGATACTTCTTATAATATTCCTACCAATTGTCACAGAAAATCAGAAGAGTTTAGAACACATAGTCCAATCTTTAAAAAAATTAATATGGTGAAAAATAAACTTTTTCAATCTGAAGACTTCTCTCTGAATTATGCTCTCCATATGAAAGTAATGACTACAAACTAATTTCTGTCTCACAGTTTTCTTTCTAAGAAAAACACTACTTATTTTTAAAAGACAAAGATTATATAAATTTATATTTTGTGTTGGATGATACAATAAGAATGACATCTCTGAAAACTTTTGAAATTGACAAAAAAGGGATTTCTTATGCCTGTTTGAGTAACAGTGAGTCTTATATTGATTGAAAATGAGAAATATATTTCTAGATGTCATGAAAATAGTTCTTTAAGTGATTTTTCTCTGGATGTGCTTTGGAACAATATTCATTCTATACATTACATTAGATATCTTTCAATTCTATATGTCACATTCAGAAATCACTCAATTATTTTTCCTCATGAGTGCCCAAATAAATTAGTAACTTCTTTATTTGAAAATGAACTAGTTCAAGAGAAATGCACTACTAACTCTGGGAAAATTTATTTTTGAAAAGCAAGCATACATTTTAAAGTAAAAAAAAATTATCCAATTTATTCACTAACATGTTTCAAACATGTTTAAAAAACACATTGTGTATTTGAATAACCTTCTGACCATGATAGATGAATAGGATTTTCTTTGCTTTCTAGTTTATTTTACTACAGAAAATGTGACTTTATTCATAATAATAAAAAAATATTGAATTAAAAAATCTGTGTGGTCTATTGACAGCTGAGAGCTACAAACATTAATACATTTTAATTTTATTTTTTCTCCTGATTATTATGCAGCTGTACTTCCACCAACAGCCCATTCTCTCAGGTCTTTAAAAATATTCAAAACAAATTCACTGACAAACAGTCCCTAGACAAGCCTCATTGCCTTTATTTTTTAAAATAAACTATGAACATTAAACTGCATTTCTTAAAATTTTAGAAAGAAACAATGGACTAAAAGGATTCAATATTACAATTACATTTATGTTCATTCAAATAATATAAACTTTGTGCACATGTGATCTTTTTACCAAAAAAGTATAAGATTTAATCATTTAAGAAATGGTCATAATTATTCTAAACTTCCTCTGTAAGAACAAACACATGAAATAAGCTAGGAAATTGGATGAAACTGAAGAAATTTCATCAAAATTTTCTTTTCAGATTAATACAATGAAGAAACATAACCAAAGAATATGAAATAACCACCAGAAATAATATATAATGAGATTAATATGCTAATAAAAAGATGTGTATTAGTAAAAGGAATGAATAAGTATTAGAAGCATACATACAAATATGTCCAAAATAATAAGAAAAAATGTATGAAGTGAAAAGCATTATTCAAGTAATGTATAAAACATGATGCTGCGTTTTGTCAGATAGTTAATATTGTTCTCTATCAGAGAAGTGAAGCCACAAAAGCAGAAACATATTATATAGTGTTTACATAGAAAATACTTTTACAAAGAGTTGGTAAGAATATAAACAGGCACATTTGTAGGTACAATTTGTGTTGTTAATTTCTTTGATCTAGCAATATATGCCTAAAATTTCTTGAAAATTATATCAAGATATATGTTCATGTATGTTTTTAGTAAGTTTACATGAATGCAATGCCACAAATAAAATTAAATATCAACCAAAGTAGATTAGTTAAATAAATTTGTATTCTGTTTTTCAGAAGAAAAAGCAATAGGGTAAAATTAATGATGTACAGAGTAGAACGATCAGATTTTTATTTTTATTATTTTCTTATTGTATGAGACAATGCTCTTGTACTCTGTAAAGTTTTTTCACTGGTATTGGTTTAATAAAATACTGAGTGGCCAGAAGCAAACAAATTGAATCAATAACATTGTGCTGGAATATAGGTATTGTACTTTCAATTAAGAAAGCAACTTGGTGAGTATAAGGATGTTTAGAATGAATAAAATCAACTCCCACTACATAGAAAACTACTAACTGGCCAAAGTTTGAACTGTGACAAAAATCCAACTTGGGGAGTCAATGAGTTTTCGGGGAATGCTTTCAAGATATAAGTGATGAAATACTTAAAAGTACAGAAATTAATCTGACATCTGTGAAACCAATATCTACCCTAGCACGAATGACAGATCATTTAAAAATTGAAATATCCAGCACACTGAACAACTTGCAGACAGCTCCACATGTTAGTGTTGGTCTGAAGCTCTTCCTGGAAGCTCAACTCCTTTGGCTAGTTTTTGTTGCTACTGGGCTACTTAGATGGTCTGAGACTCTTCAAAGCAGCTCAGTTTGTCTCTCAGCACTTTACTAGATTAGAAATCTAGTCAATTTTAGGGACTTGAAGCTAATTTGAGTAGTTCGTTTTCATTTGCGAATCTTAAAAAACTTCTCCACTGATGGAATGTTTCATCTCTATACTTTTTATTTATCTCTTTGTAAATTCGCCAGATATTTTTAATTTAAATTTTAAAATTTCATTCTACATACCACCCAGAGATGCCCCTTTCATTCCTCATCTCATTCTCCCATCCTCCTTCTACCTCCAACTCCAAAAACATAGGGCCTCCCATGAGGAATCAGAAAACATAAGCATCTTCATATAGGTGCTGGCATACCTGGAAGTTTTCATGTAGAAGATTATAAATAGATCCATATCTATCACAATGCCCAAAATGCAAGTTGGAATGGATCAAAGATCTCAATTTAAATGCGGTTACACTGAACCTGATAGAAGAGTAAGTAGGAAATTTATTTCCCAAGACTGAACATGCTTTATCTTTCAAAAGAATATTTTCATACCTGAGGAAACTTCTACAAAACACCTACAACAGAGAAATCTGAAAGTCTATGTTCATTGAATTTGTATTTCCAACAGCTTCCAATAGCTAAGCAATAAAGTCAGTCTAGAAATCCATCATTTCTAAGAATGTAAAATGAAATTGTATATATGTACCCATTTCTAAGAATATATAATAAAAATGTATATATGTATCCTATTATATATACTCTGGTGATCTTACCAAACTCTGAGGGTTAGTTCCAAATCCAGGGATTAACAGATCTCCCCAGTAAATCCCATGGAACACTAAAAATAAATCATAATAAATATGGGAAATTTGTAAGAATGAATGGGTCTGGTAGCAGAGGGGGTGTTAAAAAACACTAAGAGGAAAATAATTCAAATGAATTATGAGTAAAAGTACATAGAAAACAATGCACCTATTAATTCTTAATAACATCATGTCTGAGGCTTGTTTTAAAATAGTAGTTTCAGAGAGGTAAAATTAATGTACTGTACAATTAAGAATAGATTAATTCTATGTTGATAATGTTAGAAGTAGAGCAATTAATAGCAGATGCAGTGTATTGCATTATGATTATATATTTTCAAATGCATAGAGAAATTTCATTATTGTTTTAAAATTTTAGTTTTATAATTTTATATGCTACATGTAGAAAAATATACTTTTCTGCAAGAGGATTGTTATATAATTATATAATTAAAATTTATATGATATAAATATTAAAACATAATTGAAATCATTAATGTTATCAGAGTGAAATTGTTTATTTTTATCCAAAAAAAAGTTATTGAAATTCTAAAGATAGTTTTTTCTATATTTAACTAGTGAACACATTTTAAAATATATTTCTAGGACACACTTCCTAGTTTATTTCTCTCAAGGACAGTTCCAACTCTGATAGCCTTAATTATTCTTGTACATTAAACAACTCTATCTTGTACTTATTTTTGTAACTTTTTATTATTTACTTTGAAATAACAATCTACTGAATCCTCAGATGACTACCTTTCAATTTATACTATGGCAAATTTTTCTAAATATTGGATATCCAACTTCCTTCTCAATTATAACTAAAGAAACCTTTCAAGATTTGCATACTACAGTATAGTAAAAAGACAGTTTTGTGTGGTAAAAGTGGATGTGTGCTGTAAAACATACAAGGATTGAACTTTCAATCCTGATATAAATTGGGTATTTTTGTACAAATTAATAAACTCCAGTCCTATATTTTATTGTACCTTTGAAAACAGAAATAATAATATTACCTTACAGAACTGGAAGATTTTTAACTGTTATGTGAAGACATTAAATGAATTTTGAATTGTTTTATCAAAGCCCTTAAGTATATCTTTGTGGCATAACAAATTAATAGATTTCCTTAGTTTCCTTCAAAATCACCAAAATGGACATGATCTAACAATCTGAAGCTCCTCAACATAGTCAATGAAAAAAAGGGGCAAGACAGTGCATAATAAGCTTGATAAATACAGAAAGCCACTTGTGACACTCTTATTCTATTTATCTCTAAATGCAAAAGATTAAGTTTTTGAGGTCTGTTATAAGTAACACCATATCTGAAAAGCATTTTATTGTTCTCAAGTAAAATTTATTTTCTTTTTTCTTTCAGTTATGTTATGCTTAAAACCATAAGATTTTCTTTTGATATATGTCATGTATTATTCATTTTAACTCCCATTAGTTTATTATCTGTCTATTAACTTATAGCACAATGTCACACACTTCATTTAGCTATAGCTATATAAGGCATCATTTATGTTTTAGTGCTATTAGCAGTGAGTGCAAGAAGAGATCAGCTGATTTAAGAACTAAAACAGGGGGCTATAGAAAGAGAGAAATGCTGACTATTGGAACCATAAATATTCTGTCTATGAAATATAGGGCAAAAAGTTGTACTGTTATATGTTTTGAAAACAGAAAAAATACATGTGGTAAAAGATAGACAAATATCAATGAAAGTTTTATGAAAATATATTCAATATAGTATGATGAAGTTTCCTTAGTATAGGTTTATCTGAATAATATTGGCTAAGGAGAAGAAAAGAGCATATATTACTACAAAATGTCAAGATCATGGTGGATTTTTTTAGCATTTTGTACACTAACATTGAGAACACAATTTTTTTATTTTTTTTATTATGAATAAAGACATATTTTTTACCCATGTATCCCTTTGTTCAAGCTCCCTTCCCCCTCCCTCCCCTCCCAGTCTCTCTCTTCTCCCGATCACTTTATCTCCTCCCCAGGAAGGGCAGGAGGTCACAAGGTCCTAATATGGTTTAGCTCATCATCCACTCCTAGCAGATCCACTTTTCTCACCTCAACATCAAGACTGGGTCAGATGTTCCTCTGGAAGGAGTGGGCTCTTAATATGAAGAGGGTATAGGCTTCAAATACATATATAGAGTATAGAGAATGATGTATTCTATATTTATTTAATAGCCAAATATTCACAACTTAGTTACCATACAAAGCAACAGAATAATATAATTTTTAAATCTCACTAATTTAAATGAGTGAGATTAATATGTGCCTTCATAAATTATCTAGAATTGCAGAAATTTACAGAAACATTACAGTGGATAATCGTAACAATATCAAAAATAATGATTTTCTTTCACATAGGATATAATATTTCACAATAAATGTAGTATTTGCTAGCAATTGTTTACTATTGGTAACTGTCTCAAGAAAATTAGAAAAAGAAGAAAACTTCTTTAATGTGATAATTTTTTACTTAAATGTATAAATATTCAATTTCATGTTGATAGGTTAAAATTACTCATACAATTATAACTAGTCAATGATAGCTCTTATTTTCATTATTTCCTATCTCTGGTATTCCACGTTGATTTTATTAAATATACAATATATAACCACAAGAACTACACAAGAACTCACAAAGATGACCCTGGCTAAGACTCTAAGCGATAGTGTTGAAGAAGCCTAGTCTGGCCTTCCACTATAATTAATTGGATGGTCATCCTAATTGTTATTATAGAACCTTCATCCAGCAACTGATGGAAGCAAGTGCAGAGATCCATAGCTAAACACTTTGTTGAGATACCATTCTAACTAAAGTGATGAAAGAGAGATTATATGAGCAAATTGGGCAAGATCATGATGAAGAAACAGACAGAGACAGCTGACCTGAGCTTTGGGGAGCTCACTGACTCTGAACTGACAGCTGGGCAACATGCATGGGACAGAACTAGGCCCTATAAATGTGGATGACAATTGGATAGTGTGAACAGTTTGTGGGGCCTCTGGCAGTGGGACAAGAATTTATTCTTGGTGTGTGAAGTGGCTTTTTGGAGCCCATTCATTACAGAGGAACACCATGATCAGCCTTGATACTGAAGTTAGGGCTAGATCCTAACTCAACTAAATATTCCAAATTGCATTGATTCACCTCAGGAGTCCTTACTTTCTCTGAGGGATTATGGAGTAGAGGAAAACTGGAAAAGGACTGGAAAGAGGAGAGGGGGAGAGTAGTGAGTATGTTAAAATATTTTAAATAAAAAAGATAAAAAGAAATAATGCTTAATAAAAAATGTCAAATCAATATTATTTTTCACTGCTGGTAAATATAGTTTGAATTAGAAATTATTTCAAATATTATTATGTCACTAGAAGCTTGATAATGATTCTAAGGAAAGATGCAGAAGTCTTCACTGAAACCTGCAAAGTAAGAGTATTTCATATTGGTGTGATATTATTTCTCAAGCAACCTACTAGAAAGAAATCAGTCATAATTCCAACAAAGTTTTCTTTTAGTTTCTGATAAGCCAAATTTAAAATTTACATAGAAATGAAAATATCAAAGAATAGCTAAGGAGTCCTGAATAATAAAGTAGGGTGGTTTATAGTATGAGATTCTTAGCTCTTTATTGAAATCTTGAAAGTGAAATATTAACATAAGAAATAGAAAAATAAAATATAGGAGGATCTACAAGTAATATTGTACTTATAGATATCACCTACTACATAGTAAAGTTGAAAAACATGTAAGTATGTAAGATAAGTCATTTTCATTAATGATATTGGATAGTATAATAATCAATGTGATGATACATTCTTTTCTTATATTTTGTCATAAACAAAACAGTTCATATAAAATGGTAGATTTCCTTTAGTATAATCATTGGAATATATACAGGAAGCTGTGTAATAATATCTTCATAAACTTTGAATAGGCATATATTTTTATGTATTATTTTAGAATTATAAATTGTAATAATAGAAAATATGACAATAAATCTCTTAGAATTATCATTTAACCGAAGATACCATTGAAACTCTCAAACAATGTTATACAAAAGAGCATCAGAAGTCACAAAAGGGACTATACAGCAGCTAAAATATCTGTAGAGAGTAAAGAGGGGAGATGCACAGCAAAAAGAAAGAAAGAAAAGATATGAAGATTAAGCAAAAGAGAAAGAAAAAATATATGTCTCTTTCCCAAGGAAAGCCAGGTAAATCTGACATAAAATGAGACTGGCTGCCATTTCTAACTACAAGACAAACCTCACAATTCTTAAATAAAGATGAAGAATTTATAGACATATTTATTTATTATTCACCAGCACTGGAGTGGGTTATTTTGTCTCTTTTCACATTTTAAGCACTGTCTTAAAAGAAAGCATCTGAAATTAAGATACTGTGACAAATTCAAGATCTGGGGCACTCCCAGCCATAGTTCCTCACTGAGAGACAATTGAATAAGGCAATTGTTGATGGATGTTCCTGGACATGCTAACATGCTCCTGTATGAAAAGGTCAAGAATCTATAGGCCAGATTATCACTATTCTGATTGTTTTGAGGTGATATTCTACATAACTGGAGGAAACTGAAAGCTCCCAAACAAACTTAGCAATTATAAGGGAGGGAGAGTTGAGCTCCCATTGATTTTGGTTCAGGTTCCAGGACCTGGTGCTGTCTGCAGAGTAAGTCCCAGCTAACTCTGTAGCAGGCCCCTGATAAAGTCTGCCTGCCACCATACCCACAGCTGCTGCTGAGGGAATTTGCATGGCTACCCACCTCCACCTAGAACTGAGCAAACAGATAACTACAGGGGTCCCTGAAGGACAGACTCAGACCATGCCCAGAGGTGAAGAGGGGTCACCAGGCCCAAGTACCTATATCCCAGCCAGGGAGTGAGAGTTGAGCTCCCATAGGTTTCAGTTCCGCTTCCAGGACCAGGTGCTGTCTGCAGAGTAAGTCCCAGCTCACTATGTAGCAGGCACAGATAAAGTCAGCCTGTCATCATACCCACAGCTGCTGCTGAGGGAATTTGCACTGCTACACACCTTGACCTTGAACTGAGAGAAAAGAAAAACTACAGGGGTCCCTGAGGGTCAGACTCAGACCCCGCCCAGAGGTGAGGAGGGGTCACCAGGCCCAAGTGCCTATATCCCAGCCAGGGAGGGAGAGTTGAGCTCCCATTGGTTCCATTTCCACTTCCAGGACCTGGTGCTGTCTACAGAGTAAGTCCCAACAAAACTCTGTAGCAGGTACAGATAAAGTCTGCCTGTCACCATAAATACAGCTGCTGCTGAGGGAATTTGCACAGCTACACGCGTCAACCTCCAACTGAGCGAACAGATAATTTCTGCCGTCTCTGAAGGGCAGATTCAGACACTGGCCAGAGAGATGACAAGAAGCACACAAGCCCAAGTACCACAAGTGACCAGGAGTCATCTAATCGTGAACCACTGAAGCCATGGGCAAACGTAAATGCAAAAAATTACATAAAAATAAAAAGAACAACATGGTAACTCCAGAAGAGAGTGGCGATCTTACAAATACAAGACCTGAACTGAGCAATGAAGAGTAAACAGAACAAAGCAACACCAAAAATTCCTTTTTGGTGATCATCGAAGCTCTCAAAGAAGATGTGAAAATAGCCTTAAAGAAATAGAAGATAATACAAACAAAAAATTGGAAGAGATGAACAAATCTATGAAAGAAACA
>PVIH01012419.1:0-63662 GCA_004025045.1 Sigmodon hispidus
AGGAACATCTCAGCAAGGTTCTTCTGTGATGCACCAGTAAATGAAGATCTTTACCCAAGATTCTTTTGAGAAAGATTTATTTGGGAAGGAGGTGTCCAGGAGAGAGGCTGCCTCTGCCAGGGTGGGAAAGACCAACCTACAACTGAATAGGCAGAAGGGTTTATATAGAGTTTCCCTAGGGGCAGAGTTTCTCCAGGGATACTCAGGAATTGGTTAATTTTGTTGGTCAGGGGCAGAGAAGGCTCTGATTTCAGGGCAAAGCTGTGTTTCTTTCTTTCACTGTTTTGTTTTTAGTTTTTGGTTTTGTTTTGTTTTTTGCTTTTTGACTCTAATTCTAAGGCCAGGACATATTTCTTTTACTGGCTTTGATTCTGGGGACCACATGTGTTCTTTTGGTACTGGTTTTCGTTTAGCTTTTTGACTCTAATTCTAGGGACCACGTATGTTCTTTTGGTACTGGTTTCAAAGCCAGGGCATATTTCTTTGGTTCTGAGTTAAGGGATAAAGTTTTTCTTTCACAGGTTTGGGTCTTAGATCCAGGGTGTGTTTCTTTCATTAACTCTGGTTTCAGAACCAGGGTTGGTTTCTTTGGCTGTTCCCTTTTCCCTACAGGCAATGAAGGAAACTATGGAAAACTGAAAGCTAGTAAAGCTGTAATTGAATGAGAGAGCTATGTTTCAGCCCCAACAAGCACTTGGCAGCTTCAGTCACATGGTTCTGACTTTAAAGTCAAATGTAAGAGAAAGGGTTATGGCATGTGTCAGGGGTGTCCCTGCATGGAGGCCCAGAGAAGACACTGTATGAAGCTGTGAAGTTGAAGCCTGAATTGCCTTGGAGACCCTAAGATGTTGAAAATGGCCAGAGCCATGGGATACCTGCCAAGAAAAGCTGCTAACAGGAAGTGGAACCAGACTAAGAGAGAGAAGTGAGTTGCTGTCAACAAAGCTGAAAAGAGTTGAAGATCTGAAGAATGTTTTGACATCAGACACGGAGATGCAGAGTTTGGAGTCTGTCCAGCTGGTTTTGGTCTTGCTCTGGTCCAGTATTCCTCACTGTGCTCCCTTCCCTATGTTTTGGAATGGTAATGTATAACTTGTGCCATTATATGTTAGAAGTATGTGATCTTGGTTTTTTGTTTTTTTGTTATTATTTTAAAGGGGATTACAGCTAAGAGATTACATGAATCTCAGAAAAGGCTTTGAACTTTGGACTTCACTTTTTAAAAATTTTATTTATTTTTTTGCCTTCGTATTTGCCTGGAACTGGGAAATGGAACTACAGACAGTTGTGGGCTGCCATGTGGGTGCTGGGAATTGAACACCGGTCCTCTGGAAGAGCAGTCAGTGCTCTTAACCGCTGCGCCATGTCCTTAGCCCCAAACTTTGCACTTTAAAACTTTGTTGTGACTGTGATAGACTATTTGAAGCTAGACTAAATGCATTTTGCCTTGTGGTATTGTTATAAGCTTATGGGGACCAGGGAGTGGAATGTGGTAGTTTGAATGTAATTGGTCCACATAACCTCATAGGGGGTGGCACTACTATGAGGTCTAACTTTGTTGGAGTAGGTATGACTGTAGTAAGAAGTTTCTGGTCTGTATGGCCTGGTATCCAAACCCGCATATCCACAGTCCCACAGAATCACACAAAGGCTCATATTAATTTTATGCTGATTGACCTATGGCTCAGATATATTGCTAGCTAGCTCTTTCATCTTAACTCAATCTATTTCCATTCATCTGTTTAGCCATGTGGCTTGGTACCTTTTCTCAGAGCAGCATGGTTGTCTTCTTTCCTCTGTGTCTGCTGGCATCTCTCTGGTGTCTCTCTTGGTGTCTCTGCTCTGCTCTTCCTGTTCCCAGAGCTTTCTTAGTCTGTTAGTCCCACCCACACTTCCTGTCTGCCTTCAGCCAATCAGCCTTTTATTAAACCAATAGGAGGGACAAATTCTACTACATATGACCTTGTTGGAAGAAGTGTAATTAGAAGAAGTAACCACTGGTGTTAAGTACCAAGGTTAAGTACAGAGACCACACACCTGCAGAAAGACTTGAGATGCTTCAGAACACCACCCAGCTGATGTCCCGTCTGTCTGTTGACTAGGTTCTGCCTCTAAGCCTGCAGAGGAGCCTCAGGCCTCCCTGACTAGGCTCTGGCTCTGAGCAAGATTGAGTCAAGGCCTCAGTGGCAGCTGCCATGTGTCTTAATGTTAGACAGTTTCAGAAGTATATGATTTGGGGACAGCAGAAACTAGAGTAGGATCTTTGGCAGAAGACCACTAGTGATGGATCTCAGAGGACGAGTGTCCAGACTTCTAGCCATCCGGGACCCAGAAGCTGGACTCTGTTAGCCAGCCACTAAATTGGTAGCAGCATCAGGAAGCCCATGCAGATCTCTGAGGCAGCAGAGTCCTCTCTACCCAAAGTCCCCCCCATGGCCCTGGCTGCTGCCGAGCTCAGATGGGAAGCTGCAATTCTCTATCTTGCTTCTTGCCTGCTGCTTTTTTGAACAGTCACAGAACCCAGCAAGGATTATCTTCACAGGTGGGGCTAGCCCTAGGCCTGCATTATTCAGGGCACTGGATTATTAAGTTTGTGTTTAAAGTTCCTAACCCAATATATTGAACAGGATGAGTCATGTGACAGAGATACCCTCCCCACATAGTCACCAGAAGTGGAGATGACTCCAAGAACCCTAAAAGGTCTTCTGGGATTCTTTCTGGGCCCAGATCAAGGAGAGCACCTGCTTCCCAGGATCTGTCTAGACAGATGGGTAGCCTCCCTAGAGAGGGATCTGCAGAGGTTCTAGAAAGACCAGGGTGGGGCTCTCCCATCCTCTGGAGTAACCTACATTGCAGGGGAACCTAAGTAGAAGGGATAAGGGCTCCCCTCAGCATTGGTACAGAACATACCCAGACACCAAGTTCTCAGCACAAAGGAGATCTATTACCCTGGAGGGATGGGGGTGGGACCTGACTCTGGATCTGACAAAGACAGATGGCAGATCTTTCTGTAAGAGTGGGTTTTTAAGGGGAAGGGGGGGGAGTCTGTGTTAGAGTGAGTTGGTAAATCCTGATTGAACTTGTCAGCTAGTGAAACCAAAATATGAATTTGGATTGCTGGACTATGGTGTTTTGGTAGCTGGACCTTTTACTCAGGCATAAGGAAATGAACAAATAAGGGAACAGACCTTGAGGGCTAGCTTTAAAGATGTAATCTAATGGTACAGCAAGAGAGAGAGAGAGAGAGCAAAGTGGTAAGGGTGAGACCTGTGCCACCATGTTTACCGTGTTCAGGCCTGTTAGAGAGCCCTTCAGAGGAGTTCCCTGCCAGCCTTAGGAAGGCCTCTTAGACCTCACACTCTGCTCTCTGGTGGATGGAGCCTCTGAAGCACCTGTAAAGTAGGCAAGTGTGCAAGGTGCCCCTCCTGTGTCCCAGGTCTCTTATCCAGCATTTATCTGTGAACAAATGAATATGGTATTGATGGCTGAGCTCTTGGTGGGAATCTGCTCCCTCCAGCTGTAGCCTCTCCACAGAGACTGTCTCACCTGGCCTTCTATACATTTTCTCCTTTTCCTATTACTGTCTGCCTTCTGCATGTCCCAATACACAAGTCCTCTGGACCCCTGTAACTCTCACTTTCTGGATCTTCAACAGAACAGTCTTTCTCACTAGGTTTCTGGGATCCTCTGTAAGCTAGAGGTTTGTAGACTGAACCTGCGTTATTGCAAGAGCAATAATCTCTCCTACCTGTTGAGCCATTTCTCCAGTTCCAATATTCCTTTTATATAGAGATATCACAAACAAAAATATTAAAATAGTAATGAAGCAACCAGGATTGGGGCTATACACACCCTTAATTCCCAGCAGTTGGGAGGTAGAAGGAAGATGATCTCTGTGAGTCTGAGGCCAGTCTGGTCTACTTGCTCTCAGGCTATGTCTTCCCTAGGTGAGGCTAGATGGATGACCAGTTAGGCACAGGCCTCTTGCCATGTTACCTCTTCCAGTCATAAATTCAGAAGTCTATGTTGCTTGTAGCAGCCAGCCTTAGCTATGGGCCGCACCAAATGGGCAGGGAGTTATGGAGTCTTCTTCCCCAAGGTAGCTCAGCCCTGAAAGCTTTCTTAGGCCCAAGCAGCTGCCACCTGGTGTTCTGTCACTCACACCTGAGACTGTCATTACCCTTGCCTATTTAGAAGGGAAATCTGGTAGTCTAGGGTCCTTTGCTATAGTAACCTCAGCTGGTCTCAGGGCTGTGAGATGAGCAGGTTGGCCTGCTCTGGCTCAGAAGGTCAACCTGGGTTCTTCTATGTGATTACTGCCAGAGGGTCAGGTCCATTTAGTGGAGTGCTGGAGAGAAAAACAAGCCAGTGAAAAGTGATGGTCTGTCTTGCTCTGGCCCTTGATTTTGCTAGCTACCCTAGGTTCTGAACACACAGGAGCCAGACTTGGCACATCTGTGTACAGGTGACCCTATTCCACAAGATCTGGGGTATCAACCAGCCCTACCAGGAGGGTGAATTGAGATGGACAGTGCCAGTAGGAAGGGCATTGGGAGACTTAACTCTTCTGTGTCCAGTGTGAGTCATGCTGACCCAACTTCCTGAATGGGTTCCTCTTCCTTGGCATAAACTTAGGGGGCAGTGCAGGCACTTTTATCAACAGGAATAGACCTTAGTGAGGGTCCCCCGGCGTTCCCTAACTCCAGGCCCCAGGGTGAAGTGAGGGCTAGACGGTGTGAGGCTTCACACTTTGTCTGCATCTCTGCACTCCAGCTCCCTTTCTCTGAATCTGCCCGGTCAAAGGAGCAAGAACTGATAAAAAGCAAGTCAGTGATGGAATCCACGCCGGGTTCAAGCTGCTAAGCACCTTGAAGCAGCTCTGGGATGTCGGTGAGGAGGGAGAATACTCATTAGGCGAGAAGTCTCCCTGAATTGGATGAAGGTCAAGATCTATCTATCCAATCCTGAGGAATGACTCAGCTAGGAGGAAGAGTAACAGTTAATACAACGGCCATCGGCACTAGCCCCTGCGGGCTAACAGTCACCCGGGCTAGTCAGAACCAGAACAGCTTAGGCATCCCCGCAGATCAGGCTTCTGCAGAGCCAGTTGCCTCACAGAGGCCCCCAGGATACGTGCCAACCTTGTGGCAACCGGGTTCTTCTGCAGTGCAGCCTCAGCAGGGTTGAAATCCTGGCGCCTGGGCAGGGGCGGCCTATAGGCGGGGCTGCGGCTGTCCCGGAGGAGCCCCCGCCCAGCCATGTCCGCAGTGACCTTCAGACGTCCCTAACTGGCTGGGGTTTCTGTCCCACCAAAGCCACGTTTGGATCTGCACCCAGGACAAGCTTGCGTGTATGGGCCTATCCAGAGCTACCGGGGGTCTCGGGCTCTGCTCGCCTCCTTCTGCCCTGCCACGGAACAGAGCCGAAGGTCATGAGCAGTGGGTAGATTGGGGTGTTGACCCCAGCCCTGCATTCTCCATGCTCCGCAGAGAGCATTTCTCCAGGGTTCCCAAGTCTGCGTGGAGGAGAGTGGTCCGCACTAAGGAGGGGCCCCTATGCAGCCGTCGCGCGCTCCAGGCCAGGATCTGGGACCGGGGGCGCGGCTCCCCCCCCCCTCCGCCGCGCCCCGCCCTCCTCGTCATGCGGGACGCGGGCGGGGGCGCCTCGGAGTGACGCGCCCTCCTCGCGGTGCCCTTCAGCCGCCGCCGCAGCACAGAGCGCCACATGGACCCTGCCGGCCCCAGAGCGCGCTGCTGCTGATCGTCCGCCCGGGAAGGTAACCGGCGCCCCTGCAGCCGGTCCGGCCTTAACCGGCTCCCTCCTCTCCGTTTCCCAGCCCAGTCTCTCTCCCGACTCCTGGGCTTCCCTTCCCGGATCCCCGCTTTCCAGCCCTGGGTCTCCTTCCCGGCTCCTGGGTTCCCTGGCTCTTTCTTGGTTCCATGCTTCTCAACCCCAGGGTTTCCCTCAAGGTTGCTCAGCCTTGAGGGCGCTGTCCAAAGCGAGGTGCTGAAGCGGCCCTTGGTTCTCTCTCCCATAGGCATCCTTTTCTCCATTGAGAGGCGCGCTTCGGCCTGAGGCCCCTCTCGGGCCGGGCACCTCGCCCGCCCGCCCGCAAAGCAAAGGGTGCGGCGGCCGCGAGAGAACTGGACGCCTTGGTCTTTGCGGAATCTCCGCAGCGTCCTAACCTCTCTGCGACTGGCCCTGCGGAGCCCCCATCCCCCGACTCCCTGGAGAAAGAGAAGTTTAGAAGGCAATTGGCTTTGCTGCAAAAGCATCCCTGAACCCTGTTTCTGGGACGCTATTCTTACCTGGCATCCCTCTATAGTTCCTTGGGGGTCTCATTCTGCAGGGGGAAGCCTGTGACTAGGTTTCCTAGCAGGAAAGACCCTACAAAGAGGAATGTCTCTGCAGCTGTTTTCATTACAGAGACACCTTCCCAAACGCTGCTAGCACTTTAGCCCAGGCTGGACATTTTGGCTTGGGTTGCCCTACCCCATGCAGAGGCATGTGGGGGCAATATGCCTCCACTCCCACAGCTATCTCTCCGATCCGGGGCCAGTTCACTCTGGACCCATTGGGAGCCTCCAGAGTCTCTCTAGAGACAGGTATAATTGATACTAGTCAGAAGCCATAAGGACTTTCCTCAGGAGCAACATTCATAGACTTGTCTCCCCAATCCCTCTCCAGAGGGACCCTGCCCCACAGCTCCAGAACTGCCAAGGAAGCTGAGCAGCCAGAACCTGGGTGCCACAGCAGAGCATTGACCTTCAAACGCCCCCTGGGCTCCGCCCCCGCTTGAGAAGGCTGGTGCCAGACTCCTGTAACTGGTGGCACCAAGTTGTGAGCTGCAGTGGCAGCTAAAAGCTTCCTTCAGAAACCCAGAAGCAGCAAGATAACTGTTGGCTTGTCTGGGCTCTGGACCCTGCCATCCTGGTCTGGACTCTCAGGGTACTGGAGAAGGGAGCAAGGAGTAGGTGAGGGTCTGAGGAAATCCTGGCCAGGGTACCTGTGACCACCTACTCTCTCTAGGCAGAAGACTTGAATGTGAGATCTGACCCCGGAGTGGCTCCTGAGGAACCAAGCCATCATCATGGAGTTCGTGATGAAGCAAGCCCTGGGAGGTAGGAGGTGGGCAGGGAGGGGGACATGGGACTGGGCCACTATGGACAAACAGACAAGAGACTCAGAGACATGTCTTCACCACTGCAGTGGCACATAAACACATAGCTGCATGATCACTCCAACCACACACACACACACACACACACACAGCCTCTATAGATGCTTGCTTGCTGTCTAAATAATCCCATGGCAGTGCCCCAGCTCAATACTCTTGAATCCCTTGGGAACTCAAGCCTTAAGATTAAAGACAAAATTCGGTAAGGATATGCTGTGTAAGAAGGCCCTGTGCTCCCATGCCATGGTCCAGTAAAGCTCACTTACCAATAAATCAAGATCTGGGCAGCATGGATCAAGGAAGATACCCCAAGGAGGCTTGGTAGCAGACTTCACTGTGGCAGTTCTGGGAACAAAAGGTGCACCAGAATTGGGCTAGAAAACAGGATTGGGGTGACCACAAGTGCGGCCTTGGAACCTATGAGCTTTACCCAGGTAAGATACAGTACTGTTCACAAGGACAAGAAAAGAACAATGTACCCAAATCCCCTTTTGCAGAGAAAATATAGCCCCTTTTGTATTGTTGAGTGAGGGCAGCTACTGTTTGAAGGCAATCCTGTCCCCGTTTGGCCCAAAGCTATCTTTGTAACCAACAACAGTAGGACTAGAAGCTGGTAGAGAGCAGTGGGCTGAGTTCTTGGCCGGGAGGTGCTAAAACAGTGAGCTTAAGGTTTGCTAACCATGTGGCCTGAATGAGTTTTAGCAGAGCAATTTGGTGAGCTCAGGCCTGTAGACTTTGAGATTGTCCTAGGTGAGCCCCATGTTTGTTCAGAGCTGCCTTCTCTGGGTGTCCCAGCACCCTTGTGTAGCCTCAATGCCAAGAGTTCACTAATTTTACTATTGGAGAGTCCTTAGGGCCTGCAGGGGAATCTCTTGACTGGTGTTGGTCTCAGCTGGCATCCTTTGCTGTGTAGAAAAGGGAGGGGGACCACTTACAGAGAGGAAGCTGGTTGGGGCCTCAGGGTCAGGAGAGAGAGAGGTCTGCAAGAATAGGCATCTCAAAGAGGTCTGTGACTTCACTCATATGCGATGAAAAGTAGACTCAGTGTGCTTGCTGAGAGTTCATGGCTGAGGTAGACTCAGGTTGAATCTAATTATAATGATTACATCACCAGGACAGGATTCAGGGACAAGACAGCATCCTGCATCGGAAGAGACCTGTGATATACCCAGACAGTCTCAGGCTGCTACAGATAATTAATTAGGTGGCTAATTCAGGCCCTGAGGTGGGCTTTTAAAGAAACTGAAATATCTGATTTGGCTGTCTACATAGCTGAAATTAGCAGGGTAATTACCAGCCTGGATTCCCTCTTTGTTCTATGCCAGCCAAAGTTCTGCTGCACCAGCGACGGGGTGTGCTTCTTGGGATATGGTGAAAGCCACCAGTGTGGGGGATAACCACAGTCAGAGGGCTACAAGGTAGCAGTCACATACTAGGCTGAACATCATCAAAACCACCCCATATTTGCTCTGCATTCATTATGTGGAGATAGGAATTCCATGATGTCTGATGGAGCTGTCAGTGACTTCCCCACACTCACTTCCATTTAAGAATGAAAATGAGTCCCAAGCTCCTCTCTAGTGTATGCCACCTTGGCTGTTTTAGGGTGCGTGTGAGCAAAATGGAGCTAAATGTAGATGGTTCGAGGAGAGGAATGGGTCCCATATAAGGAAGGGTCAGAAGGCAACAGAAAGCCCAAGACACAGATTAAACCCCAGATATAAAATAACAGGCAGGCCAAAGGGCCAGGGAGTCCCCAGAGAAAGGTGATTGGAAAGAAAATAATAGCCAAGAAACAGGTGTATGGCTCTTTCACTGGGCTATGTGTACTTAGAGTTGCAGGTCTAGGAACTTGTGATCTGTTGCTTCACAAGGCCCCAAACCAAAGAAGGGTAGGTCTGAGATCTGGTTAAATGTGGATGTGATGCACCTTTGTCATTGCCTGGCCATTCTAGGCCAATACCTGTCAGGAGCAGTAGACCCCACTTTGAAGTCTCATGTCAGGTGTGCAGCATTTTACTTGTAAACTCTGTCCCCTTTGGCATGTCCCTAATGCCTCCTAAGAGGCAGGCCTGGATCTGGAGATGAGACACAGGAAAACCAAGGCTTGTGTGTGAAGGTCATGGAACAGTGATGCCCTGAAATTTACAGGTTTTCATTTCAGAGATAGATTCACCTTGGATAGTTGTGAAGTTCTAAATAGTTTCAGGTATTTCCTATAGACGCTGTGTGGATGCCTAAATTCTGTTGTGTGTGCAATTCTAGTGGTCCAGAAAGGCTCAGTCAAGTCCCAGCTCTGCTGCTTGTCAGAAGCTTTCTGTTCTAGTGCCATCTGTTGCATCCTTTCTGGAGGCCATACGGTAACCTGAGAGCAAGACATGACCCTTGGAGCCCCTACTGCATGAGAAAAGGAAGATTTCAGATGAAGGTCTAGTGCATTGGTTTGGGCCAGGTGGACAAGTGTCCTGGATGTGGTTTTTGAAAAGCTGTGCAAGCCTGGAGAGTGTTAGTGAGGAGGGACCTGGCCAGATGTGAGGACCCAGGTGACCTTTCCATCTTCTACCAGCTGTTTTTTGTCTGCTGTAAATGCCCAACATCATGTCTCACCAGTACAGCTTTCTCTATCAGTTTCTCTCACATGCCTCGCCTCACTTGCCTTGCCCTGCCATGTTATCCCAGCCTCTTTATGATTCCTGCACCACCGTGCCTGTCCAGGTTGACACCAGGTACTGAGGCCTGTGATTCTTGCACCCGAAGCTGCTAATTGCAGGGTCTGACCTTCTTAGCCCCAATGTAGCTCTCTGGAGTCCAAGCCAGGCATTTTAAAGACAGGACCATCACCAGCCGGCACTTGTCTTTGCTTGGTAACCACTGAAGTACTAGGAAGTGCCACACTCGCAGCTCAGGCCTGGAGGCTGAGCCACTGCTGCAGGCCCTACTGTTCTTTATTACCCCTTATCACCCCCTCCCTCAGTGCCCTTTGCTTCTGGACCTGCCTCATGACTCACAGACCACCCTACAGGCTCTTAGGGACTGGCTTAGACAGTAGTAGTCTTGGCTACGGACCTTGTCAGGACAAGCTATGCACAGCCAGCTACCTTCATCCTTTCTCTTCCTGCAAGCAGATACCAAACTCCTACTCTAAGACAAGTAGCATCGTGACTGTGAGTACCTATGCCAGCCAGGTAAGATTGAGGGAGCATTCATGTAAGAGCATGTGATGGAAGATAATGTCCTTTGTTGACAAATTAATATTGTGGCCTTGGGGCACTCCAGAACTTACCAAGGTACTCCAGCCCCAAATGAACCACTGTCACTGCTTAATCACTGAAGAAAGGACACAGTGGTCAGCACCTTTGCTATCACCTCTAGGTGTGACATATCTGTAACCATATCTGTACAGGTCTATGATTCAAGGTCCCCTAGAATACTTAGTATAGAAGCAGCAGATAGGCCAGATGTATAGTTATTCTTGGAGGAGATTGAGCAGCTGTAGGCTCTTACCAGTTGAATTAGGTATAAGTGGCTACTTTGGCCCAAAATGATCCAAATCATTGCTTGTTCTTACATTATTCTCAGTATGACACCATATGTGCCAGTAACATGTTATAGTCTGAGAAAAGAGATATGTAAAGGCCTAGGGGCAATAAGTACATGGATGGTAGCAAGAGACTCTTAGGGCATCCTCATTATGGATCCTACGAGCAAACTCAAAACAGCAGGACCTCCCCCTCTGCCTGGACAGCTCCAGTGACCTGGGGTGACTTAGTGTGAACAGTATCCTATGGAGAGCCCACTCTGGGTCTGGCACCCTGAGGTTCTAGGTGAAGCTGACTCCACTCATTCCTACCATCCTTGCTTTTGTCAGGATCTGGTCTCAAGAATTCTGTGCATTAAGTTCTCCAGACTATAGCTAGTCTTGGTGTTTGAGACACAGGTAAAAACTCAGGGCTTCCTGTACTGAGAAAATCATGGGGTTGCCACTGAGCTGGGCTGCAGGTGAAGCTCTGGGAAGGTGTCTCGTGATAAAGCACCGGACAGACAGAAGGAAAGCAGCTGGAGTCAGGGTGGCGCAGAGTTATGAGGTGGCTCAGCAATGCCATCGGGACCTGGTGCGACCTTTGTCTTTTTGCTCATCTGCACTTAACCTACTCCTCAGTTTGGAAGTGGCTGGTGCTATTCTGGCATCACTCCTTTACCTGGGTAGAAACTAAGCGACAACCCTTCATCTGATTGGCAGATGTTTCTGTGGAATCTTGTGGAAGTTTTCCACAAGCCACCACTGACTGAAGCCGATATAAAGGTGACACAGGAACTCCAAACCAGGGCAGGACTTGAGTGGATAGGTCTCAGTGCTTGTCTGGGAAGTCTTGATGCCAGGCCTTGTAACTATGAGCCTTTTATAGATAAGATTCCTTATTTCCTGACTTACACAGTAGAGCAGGCTGCTAGCAAACACTTGAGGACAAAATACCCACACTCCTGTGCACTCAGAAGACACTAGTGCAATGCATGGCAGCAGATCCAGCTTGCACCCCATAACTCTCGATGGCTAGAAGGACACTTCAGGGAAACAGCTTCTCTCTCTAAACCTTGAAAGGCAGCTCTTCCCTTAGGAGAGGATACTCCTGGTTGATTAGGCTGTAGAACAACTGAAAATCCTTAGTCCTGACTGAGGTTGAAGAGGATGCTGAGCACTTCACTGGTTGTCATTCATGTTCTGACCTGTTGGTTGGCAAGAGATCTTGGCTGGGACTCAAGGTGCATTTCACAGTCCTAATGGATACTACTTCTCAGAAGCCTTTGCTAATGTTGCTCACTGTAGAACTAGCTTTGACAGGCCATCTAGTGCTGGAGGTTAACTGGAATAGGAGCTTCAGAGTGAGGCGCAAGTTCATGCTGCCTGACACTGACTAGCCCAGCAAAGCCCAACCCAAGCTGGAAAACGCATAAAGAAAGAAAGGCAGCTTTGCAGGCTGCTCCCTGGCACTTCTTCCACACGATCCCCTGTAGTAGCACAAATTCAGTTTGTATAAATGAGATCCAGAGCCAAATATCTGGGGAAGGCTGAAATATCAGAGAGAGGAAGCACCACAGTCAATTCTCACCCAGCTGTCTTGCAACTTCCTCAGCCTTACTCCTGGTTGCTTCTGTTTCTGCCTGGTTTCTATGAGCCCTTATCTACCCTATCCCATCCAGGTTAGGATTAAAGTTGTGTAGCCTTGAACTCACAGAAACAGAAGTTCTGTCTCTGGAGTTATGGGATCAAGGGTGTTGGTCGCCACTCCTGGCTTTCCCTGTGCTGGAATTAAAGCTATGTGTGATTGACTGAGCTGTTTATCCTTGTATTCAAGGATCAAGGATTTCCTGAGCTGTCTGCCTAGGATTTGACTGGATGGTCTCTCTGCTATCCCAGGATTTATTAAATATTTAACATATATCCACAATACTCTCTTCTTTGACTCCCATCTATCTACCACCATAGGGAGGGTAGAGAGAGGTATACACCTGTTCTGCAGAAACCCAGAGTCTGAGGTTTCCCACGATTAGCCAGGGATTTCTTAGAGAAGCCTGTGTGCCTAATGGACCCTGCAGGAAGGAGACTCTGGCTTGGGGACAGGAAAGTACCCAGCTGGTCTCACCATCTCTCCAGAGCCATCCTCATCTGCTTTTGTTCCACATAATTCAGTTTTCCAATGTTATCCTTATTTATCAGCCAGCGGTCTTAAGAATACTCAGTGGCACTGCTAAGCCAACTTTTTACCATCTCCTGGATTAGGGCAAACACCACCAATCTCTGTCCCTAAGGTGCCAAGGCCTCTTGTTTTATTTTTGCAGAATCAGCAACTCAGCAGAATGAGAAGGTAGGTAGACCCAAGGTCAGGGGTAATCAGCTAGTGCTGAGCGTTGGGTACTGATGTCGAGCATTGTTACTGGAGTTGGTGTCCAGTGCTAGGTACAGACTGAGGTCCAGAGGTGGAGGACTAGTCAATCAGGCAGCCACTGAAGCACAGCTCTATGGGAGGCTGGTGCCCTGCTGTCTGCAGCAGCTGCCTGGCCTTTGTCTCAGACTGACATTTCTGAGATGTTTGCACCTGATGGAAATGCCAGACTCTGCTAAGCTGGCTGGAGGCTCTCTCAGGCCCTTTCCCACTATGCCTGACCCTTGTCTTCCTCAACAGAGAGCAACAGCACGGTCACCTCTGGTCCTTTGAGGTTGGTTGGGGAGAGCACATGGCAGAGGCAGTGGACTGGATCAGTTCCGAGTGACTGGCAGAATGACTGAGCAGAGGGCCAGGATTACAATCATATTCAAGACTGGTGGCTGGGCCATCTGTCACGGAGCCCCACTCTTTGAATTTACTAATTGGTGACTTCATCTAATCTCTGTTTTCTCTCTGTTTGTTCTTTTCTGAAAGCCAAGATCAGATACTGTTGTCTGCCTGACACTTTGCTCTATAGGAAAGGATGGCAGTAACTATAGCAGGCCTTTCTAGCCTCCTCAAAGGGTCTAGTCGGTAAGGCAACCATGTGAGCTCCCATCTTATAAAGGCATATAGAACCACAACAGGGGCTGTGCAGAGGAGCAGTATTTGATGTCCCAGGTCCAAAATCAAGGGAAGCAGTGCAGAAACCAAGTCAATAGGTTCATTCTATCTAGCCCAGGACATGAGGTAGAGATGTTGGCTTCCACAACACAAGGCTGGGGATGAATCTGAAATGAAAACCGGCCCTGGGAGGACCCTGAATCTGATTCCCAAAGGCAAAGCCATAAGGAGTCAATGGGGCCGAAGGCCTGAAAACTGTGCTCCAGTAGGTGACCAGATAAGGGCAAAGTCCAGCTCATAGATACCTCCCCAGGTTCTTTTTGTCTCTCTGACTTAAAGACATAGCATGGTGGGGTAAGGGGCTTCAGACCAGATCTCCAATACTTAAAAAACACTTGGGATGGGTTTACAGAAACAAGAATAAGAGCAGAAAGCCAACTTTCTGTGCCATCAAAACACCACTTGTCCCCAGTGGGCTGAGGGGTAGGAACTGGAGGCATGTTCAGCAGCATCTCAGGCCAGAACTTTGGAGTCTTGCCTATAGAAAGAAGGATGAAAAGTCCTAGCTTCCAGTTCTAAATGTGCTACCCCTCTCCTATGTACCTTAGGAAGCAGGGTAGGGAGCATGATGGATGGATATTCCCAGAAAGAAGCCAAGAAGGCAGAAGAAGCCCCATTCCAAGCAGAACTGCAGTGGCTGGAAGCAGAGGGGCCACTTTGTACAGCATCCCCAGCTCAAGTTGGTCACTGCATGGAGAACAATGACTGTGGTGCTTTGATTTCTGTCATTGTGATAAACAGCATGACTAAAACAGCTTATAGAAGAAAGGGTTTATTTCAGCTTACAATTTATAGTCCGTCTTTAAGAGAGCTCAAGCAGGGACGTGGAGGCACTAACTGAAGCAAAGACCCCAGCGAGGGCTGTTTCCAGCCTGCTCTCCATGGACGGCTCAGCTTGTTGTCTTATAAAGCGCAGAACCATCTATCTGCCCAGGGTTGGCACAGCTACGGTAGTTTTGCACTCCTATCTCCACCATTCACCAGGAAAATGCCCACATAGACTTTCTACAGCAAGTCTGAGAGAAGCAGTTTCTCAGCTGAAGTTCTCTTTTTCCAGATAACTAATTCCTGTCAGGCTGACAAAACTAAAACCGGCACAGTGCGTTTCATCTTTGCCTTAAACTCCAGTGTTTAATATAAAATCATGCCAATCATCTTCCAGTTTGTTGCCTAGATTCCTCTTTGACTTTTTTCTTGTATTTGTTGGATATCATTGTCTAGCTGGCCTGGCATTCCTGTGGCTTTATTTGAAAACCTTCAGCCAAGGACAACAATAGACATATCAAAGTAGGTAGGGGAAGATCACCAGGCTTCAACCTTACAGGCAACCGAGAATGCTGGGAAGGGAGAAACAGTCTTCTCCAGGGAAGAGCACACCAATTGGTTATCTAAAACCAAAGGTCATCCCTGAAAGCATGCATACGAATACCATTCTATAGACTGGACAGATTATATCTAGAAATACATATTCATATGTGCATATAACAACAATTAGTGAAAAAGGATCATAAATTTGAAAGAGATCAGGAAGGGGTGTACGGGAGGGTGTGGGGGGAGGAGAGAGATTATAGTCTCAAAAATAAAGGAAATAATTTTAAAAAACAAGAGATAAAACTAATAAATATATGAGTTTAAAAAAAAAAAACCACTTAAGCCAGTTTTGCTGCTTCTCAGTCAGGGCCTGTTCTCTTGGCAATGCCAACACCCAGTTAGTGATGTGTCATCATAGTATATTGGACCTGACCTCTACCACTCTAACTTTTAGAGGTGCATCTTTTAGATTTTATTATTTCATTATAATATGGAGGCTGAATCTTTAAAAATAATCTGCTATATGCCTGGGAGGCAGAGCAGGAAGATTGTAACAGGCTTGCCTGGTCTACATAGCATTCAGGGATACAGTGAGAGACTGTGTCTCAAAAACAAAAACAGATAAGTAGAACTCTTTTACAGTGCTCTGGAGCCCACATGCCCTTTAAGTACATCATTTCAGGGTCAGTGAGGTGGCCCAGTGAGAAGAGGAGCTTGCTCCCAAACCTGATAACCTGGGATCAACCTCTAGGTTCCCACATGGGGAAGAAGACTGTTCCTCAAAAGTTATCCACTGACTTCCACACCCACAATATGGCACATTCTCATGTTACACACACACACACACACACACACACACACACACTAGATAGATAGATAGATATAAATGTAAAAACAAAGCAAAAAAAAAAAGCTAGGTGTGGTAGCACAACTTTAATCCCAGTACTTGAGACTTAGTAAGAGGTAGAAGCCAGTGGATCTCTATGAGTTTGAAGTCTGCCTGATCTACATACCAAGTTCTAGGTTAGCATGGGCAACATAGTGAGATATTGTTTAAAAAAAATAACATTATTTCAGCCCCAACTCCTTGAGTCAGAAGTGATCAGGTCCCTGCCAATGCAACTATAAGGGTTCTATTTACTTGTAAAAATATATTTTAGTAATGTTGCATATTTATAGGTACACTGCAGTGGTTTCACACATGTACCATCATAGTGCATAATGAATACATCATATTCAAAAATTTCCCTACTTACTTCCCTGACCCCTCCCTACAAAAACAAGGTACTATGATGTAGTAGCCCAAGGTGGACCAGCTCAGGATTCTTCTGCCTCCACTTCCCAGATGCAGGATTTTCCTGTGTATTTTCACTCTTTCTTATCCTCTCCTATTTTTTGGTCTTTTGAGCTTGATATGGAGGGTTAAGCTAACATTCTGTCTTCTTCATATACAAAAGCATTTTTACAAATTTCATACACAAAAATATTCTGTTTTTTTTGTTCACGTCTAATTTCATGATACTTTATAAATATATTTCTTTAAATTTGTTTTGTTTTGCTTTGGTTTCTGTTGTTTTTTGGGTTTAGTTTTTTTTTTAAGATTTACTTATTATGTATAGTGAGTGTTCTGCCTGCAAGCTAGAAGAGGGCACCAGATCTCATTATAGATGGCTGTGAGCTACCATGTGGTTGCTGGGAATTGAACTCAGAACCTCTAAAAGAGCAGTTCTCTTAACCTCTGAGCCATCTCTCCAGCCTGTTTGTTTTTGAGACAAGGTCTCTCTATGTAGCCTTGGTTGGCTAGACCTCACTATGTAAACAAGGCTAGCCTTGAACTCACAGACATCTGCTTACTTCTGCTTCTCAAGTACTAGGATTAAAAACATGCACCACTACACACAGCCAATAAGTTTATTTCTTAAAATAAAAGTATATTTTCTTACCAAAATAGTATAGAGTGACAAAACAATTTAGACAACTATGAAGAAGAAATGTGAAAAACAGACTCCCATGTATGTGTGTGCATCATGTATGTACCTGGTGTCCATGAAGGCCAGAAGAGAGCATTAGATCCTCTGGTACTAAAATTAAAGATGGCTGTGAGATGTCTTGTGATTTACTAGGAACTGAATACAGGTCCTCTGCAAGGACAGCCAATGATTTCCTGAATATTCAGGAACTTTGCATGGTAGGTTGGCTTAGGCAAACACCTGATGTGTTGGTAATGAGATAGAGAAGGAGTGTAGATTAAGCTCTGAGCTTCAGAAGCACTATATAAACATTTGATGACCTCTCCTCCACCCTTCCTGACAAAGGCCTGGGGTTCACAGGCAGTGCACTGAATCAACAGCTTCTCCAAACCAGTGCCCTTTGGATTCCTGACCTATAAAATTAGTGACAATTTTAGCTAACCAGAGGAAACAATGTCAATTTATGTTTATGCAGCTACCTTCTTGGAAGGTATCTGGAAGCCTCTTCACACATTCCTAAGTAAATACTTACCTGGATCAGCTGTTATCTCTGGTTTTCCCTTACAATATATGGCATAGTGCTTCTAGTGGGTCATCTAAATAGCTGGCGCCTGTGTCACACACTGTAAGCTACAGGACTGTGCTACATTTCTTACAAGGCCTTTGTTAATATAACTCTGTAGTTAACATAACTCTCATTTTTCATTTGGTTCTTTCCTTTCCCACCAGTAGCCCTCAGCACAATGTGTTCATATGGGTGAACAAACACACTGCTAGGCATGTTTCACTCCTGGGAGCTTTCCCTCTGGTCTGCATTGGTAGATTTCTAGACAGGTACTCAGTAGAAATACTGGGGTCTTTTTGAGAATGCTGCAAGGAGATGAAGAGGTATCTTTATTCTTCCTCATTAGAGACAGTTTGGCTGGATATAAAATTCCATATGTGAGTGAATTTCCCATATATACTTGAAGGCATTTTGTTGTTGTTGTTGTTGGTCCAGCTTATGAGATTTCAGGCAAAGTCACTATCTATCCACTTCCAGTCTGCTGCATAGGCTTTTAGCATTTCCTGTCTGATCTCTGTACCAGGGATTTCTGGGAGTTCAGAAATATATATGTTATTTCTTTCATTCCTTTCATTCATCCTGATAGTGTGATGCTCCATTCCTGGAAATATTTTCCTGTTGCTTCTTTGTTTGTTCGTTTCTTTTCTTTCTTTGTCACTAAAATTTCAGCCCTAGACTCCACTCTGTTTTATTCTGTTTTGCTTGTTTTTGTTGTTGTTCATCACTATAGCTTTTATTCTCTTTTCTGGGATATTTAAAACAGTTCATCTTCTAACCCTTCAACTAAGTTTTTATCTTCTGTACTTGTACCTTTAATTTTCAAGAGCCCTGGAGTGTGGATCACTTCACATTGTTTAAGGGTAGTGCCAGGTTCATACAGTTAAAGGACATAGCAGGAAGGCAGGTGCTTCTGGTTGCTGCTCATAGGATTAGCCATGTGGTGTTGTATTTGGCTTCCCTGTGTCTCTAACGTCCATTTAGTACTTTCTTTTCTGATTGGAGACTTCATGTTCATGTTCTACTGATTGGAGTCTGGTTCACATATGTGGAATTCTGAGATTACCTTTGGTTATGTGTGGTGAGCTGCCTAGTGTGCTCCTAT
Organism: Sigmodon hispidus; assembly: GCA_004025045.1. Classification (NCBI taxonomy): domain Eukaryota; kingdom Metazoa; phylum Chordata; class Mammalia; order Rodentia; family Cricetidae; genus Sigmodon; species Sigmodon hispidus. The sequence continues at coordinate 18,734 of PVIH01012419.1, forward strand.
GTCTTTATGGAACTATGGTTCTTTCAGAACCTTATGTGGCTGAGTGATGGCTCTGAAGTGAATGAGGGGTTGTCTTTCAAGACTACGTTATTTACTCTTCTATTGATGTGAAGAGACACCATAGCCAAGGGTGCAGGCAGACAGGGTGCTGGAGCAGTAGCTATGAGCTTACATCCTGAAGTAGGAGGCAGAGAGAGAAATAACTGGAAATGACCAAACAGTTCCACCAGCTGAGGAACAAGTATTCAAATCTATGATCCTATAGGGACCCTTCATTTACACCACCACAAGGACACAAACATTCCCTCAGCTATGTCTGTAGCTCCCCAGTGCCTTGGAACTACTTTTGTATTTGTTTTGTTTTCTTTGTTTAGCATCCAAAGAAATTTGTATTGTTATGTTTTCATTTGTACTTTGTTTTTCTTGGTCATCCTTCCTCATTATTCTCCTCTACCTATCTATTTCCACCCCACAGTGGCTTTCTTCCATGAAATAACCTTTCTGCTTTCACATGACGTATATTATATTCTGTTACTCTTTCTCCAACCTTAGACAAACCTGTTTTTCCCTCTCATTATTCACTTTATAGTTTTATGATCTACATAGATGCATGTATATAGACAGATACATAAAAAGTAAAATCTAGTATTGAAATATAAGATAGAACATTCAATATTTATTTCTCTGACTCTGGATTGTTTCACCAGGAAATTTTTGCCTTATGACTGACTAGATGAAATTCCATTGTTTTCTTTGCCCATTAATTTGTAGAAGTGTGCATCATAGGCATAGGCGTGAATTTTTTGAAAAGGACTCCAATAACACAAGAAATTATCCTAAGAATTGGCAGATGGGACAGATAGCATTCTAGTTATTTTCCAGCCCATTTACCTATTGCAGTGAAGTAAAAAATGTATCATTAAAGAACAACAAAAAAGCTGGGCAGTAGTGGCACATGCTTTTGATCCCAGCACTGAGGAGGCAGAAGCAGACAGATCTCTGAGTTTGAGGCCAACCTGATCTACAGAGTAAGTTCTAGGGCAGCCAGGGATACACAGAGAAGCCCTGTCTTTAAAAAAAAAACCCAATCAACCAACAAACAAACATAATTGACAAATGAACAAATGGTATTATCATATAAAATTAAAATGCCTCTGCACAGCAAAGAAAATTACCAGTAGAGAAAAACATAAATAAGAGAATATTCTTGCCAATTGTACTTAAGAAGGAAGTTAATATGTAGAAAGCATATAAGAAACTGGAAAATTAAACATTCCCTGATATTTTGAGATGGTCTCCTATAGTAAGAAGTTTCTGGCCTGGACTATCCCCTAAAGTCCAGACCAGCACTCCCAAATAATCACACAAAGTCTTATATTACGTGCTGTTTGGTTTATGGCTCAGGCATACTATTGCTAATTTTTATTCTTTAAACTAACCCATGGTTAGCCACATGGTTTAGTACCTTTTCTCAGAGCAGCATTCTCATCTTTTTTTCTCTACATCTCTCTGGCATCTTTGCTGTGCTCTGTTCTTCCTCTTCCATAAGTTTTCTTAGTCTAGTAGATCCACCCATACTTCCTGTCTGTCCAATCAGCATTGTATCAAATCAGTAGGAAGGACAAATATTTACAATGTACAAGAGCATAATCTCACGGCAGTCTCCCTATGTATTCCCAGTTCGTTTAGAATTCACAATCATTGTGCCTCATCCTCCTGAGCACACCATCAGACCGGGCTAAAACAGAGCTTAGGAGGAAATTTCTGTCATGAAACTCTATGAGAAGAAGGTAATAAACATTTAACTTTATCTTTTGGCATAAGAATCTAGAGAGATAGCTCAAGGGGTTAAAAGCATGTACTGTGAATAAAATAGGGGCAATGAATAAAATAGAAGAAAACCACAGTCCTTTAGCATCATTAAAAATGATATGCCTACAATTAGATTGATCAAAAAAGGAAGAGGAGACAAATGACAAATATCAGAAATGGGGATGTGTGCGTCTCTACAGATGGACAGATAATACGAGAATAATGGATAGATATTATTACTGGCCAACTTAGATTTAAAAACACAAGACTACATTAAAATTAAAAAGGTATGCTGTAGAATGGGATGGAATATTAATAAGACTCATATGGCTGAGTGTGGTAGTACATGTTTGTAATTCTAGCACTCAAGAGGCTGAGGCAGGAAGATTACAGGCCATCTTCAGCTACAAGAGACCTTGTCATAAAAATAAAATAAAGTAAAATAAAATATAAAACAAAAATAAGGATCAAAAACCAAAAATATATTTCAGATAAAGAACCTGTACACAGAATATAAAGAAATCTTACTATTCAATAATAATAAGATTACCAATCCAATTTAAAAACAGACTTCATACAGGATTCTAAATAATGTGTATGGAGACTCAGAATATAGCTGGTGTGATGGTGCACATCTGTAAGTCCAGCATAAGAAACAGAGGCAATATTGAAAGTTCCAAGTCAGCCTAGCTACATAGTAAAAATTTGTCTCAAGAGGAAGAGGTGGGTGAGGGAGGAGAAAAAAGGAAGAAAGGAAAATCATAAACTAAAATAATAAAGAATAAAAAGAAAAAAAAATCAAAGCTAGTTTAACCCTTAGGTTTGCAGAGTGGAAGTAACTGTAGACAATCACTTCAGCCAGAAGACCAAGACTAGCAGCATTGCTAAAGATGTATGTATGGGAATACTCACTGTGGTATAACAAAAAAGGGTCTCTTTTACTTCTAATACATAATTCTATGTAAGTATAAGGAAAACCACCCAAGAGTTCCAAATGAGTGTACAAAATTCTCAAAAAGCTCAAATCAAGGTCATCAGGACCAATACAAGTATCAGACACGGGCATCGTCCAGCAAAAGCCAAAGAGATATGACAGTTGTTTGTTATGTCAATTTTTGGCTGGGATTCCTGAACAGAGAAGAAGTAAAAACCCAGAGAACAGGCTGAACATGGTAGTATATGCATTTAATGCCAGTACCCAGGAGGCAGAGGTAGGTAGATCTTTAAGAGTTCAAGGCCACCCTGCTTTATCCAGCAAGTTCCAGTCCAGTCATAGCTATATAGAGAGATACTTCTTCAAACAAACAAACACAGAAACCCAAGAAATTTGAGCAGAAAACAGGCTTTAGATACAGTACTCCTGTGCTGGCTCACTCTTGGCAGTGTGCCTGACAGCTAGAAGACATCAGTTACCCAGGAGGTTGGATGCAGCTTCCAGAAACTCTTCTGTTTTCCTTTGTGATTTTTCTGTAAATTTAAATTACTGTTAAAACATTTGTTTTAAGTGTTGGAGTATAGCTCAGTGACAAAGAGTGCCTAGCATTGTGTGAGGCTCTAGGTTCAATTCTGAGCACTGCTAAAAATTTTATTATTGATTGACTGATTGATTAAGGTGATGGTGGTGGTTTTTCAAGACAGGGTTTTTGTGTATCCCTGGCCATCCTGGAACTTACACTTTAGACTAAGCTGGCCTGGAACTAAGAGATCCACCTGCCTCCTGAGTGCTGAGATTAAAGGTGTGCACCATCACCATCTTAAAGGGTTTAATTTTAAAATACACACACACTTAAATTTTTTATTACATTCATTTTGTGTGTGTGTGTGTGCGTGTGCGCGCGCACGCGCGCGCATGTGAGCACATGCCATGGCCTGTTTGTAGAAGTCAAGAGGACACCTTGCGGGAGTCGATTCTCTCTTACCACGTGGGTCCCAGGATTATATTCAGGTCATCAGACATAGCTGCAAATGCCTTAACCAGATGAGTTGTCTCACTGACCCTGAAAATATACTTTTGACCAAATACCCTGGGGCACAATTGCAATCTCAGCATTTGGGAAGTGAAGGCAAGATAAATGTGAGTTTGAGGCCAGCTTTGTCTACAAAAGGAATTCCAGGTTAGTCCCTGGTACAGAGCAAGACCCTGTCTTAAAAGAAAGGCAAGGCAGGAAAGAGGGCAAGAAGAAGGAAGACTTTGAATTGATATTTACCCAAAGCAAACACAGGAATGACCAACACATGAATAATGCTTGAAATCATTGCTCAGAAGTGAAGTACAAATAGAAGCTGCAGTAAGGCACCACCTGTCACTCACAGGGTTGGCTACAGTCAGAAGGGCCACCAAGCCAGTATTGAACTGTATGGGTATCCATGTATCTGCCATAATTCAAGTGTAAGCAATGGAACTACCTTAGCAGAACCTTCCAAGTGGAATCTAAATTTGCTGAACAGTTTTGTCAGTCACTCTCAGGACATACCTGGGGAACTGACCTGTACACAGGTTTGTCCGTAAAGCCCAGGGCAATTCTCACTGTGTAGCAGCAGGCCACAAATGGATAAGCTACTCCACAGTGAGACCCTACAGCAAGCTATCCACATAGAAGCGTGGTGCTTAGTAGCCCAGGATAGCCTCCTATTATATACTGTGGGGCTCCACTGATCAAAAATTCCAGAAAGCACAAAACAGTTTCTGTGGAAAATAGGATGAGGTAATCTGGGTGCTGGGGTGGGTACTACAGCTGCCAGAAGCCTGCCTTTGGCTTCATAGATTTATGTATTCTGATAAGCACCCATTACTCTTTAGTAGTGGGTTCAGTGTGGCAAGACACATTTGCATTCCTCCCCGTGGTGATATTGTGGCTAAATTTGTAGACTCCATCTTTCAGCCACATGTATGCAAAGCAAGACGAAGGAGGCAGGCCAGTAGTCAGACATAGTGCAAGTTCCTATTATTCTAGGCCCTCTCTAAAGGGATGAAAGCTATACCTACCCCAGGGACACAGGAACCTATTGGCTTGTTTGTGGAAATAGGAAGGTTCTGGAAGCACACAAATAGAAGAACACCTTATGACACAAGTACACAATGGCCACTGTGCCTCTGGGTGACATCTGACTGATCCTTTGATGCTGGAGCATTTCTACCTTCTGCAAATGAGCTCCATAAACTTAGGTTGTACTTTCCTATAGATTTCCCTAGAAAATGACAGATGCCAGTTTTCCTTTGGCTGGTTCCTAGTCTTTTGGAAGCTCTAGTGTTCTCTCTCTCTCTCTCTCTCTCTCTCTCTCTCTCTCTCTCTCTCTCTCCTTTCCCTTACTTCCATTCCTCTTTTTCCTTCAACATGACTTCTGGCATTGCTTTTATGATAATTTAATAAAAGTAACCCAGAAGATTTCCTTCCTTTTTTTCCAAGAACATTCTAAATATCACGGGAATTATATTATATGTTTCTTGAATGTTTGAAAGATCCCATCTGTAAATTCCTAGACATTATTCTCAGCTTTTTATAATAAATGTATTTTGAAGTATGGATTTCATTTAAGATTTCCTGTATATGAGGATAGGAAATACAATGCATTATTTAATTATTTGCTTATTAGTGTGTGAGTGTGTTGGTGTATGCATATGTATGTGAAGAGGCCAAAGAAGAAGGATGCTGACTTCCGCTGTATGATTGCTCACTTTTTTTCTTTAAGACTGCAACTCGCACTGTACCTGGAGCTGGGCTGGCTTCTAGCAAGCCTAAACAATTCTCCTGTCTCCACTTCCCACATGCTTTTTATTACACTGGTGCTAGGATCTAAACTCAGGTCCTCATCGTGGACAGCAAGTACTCTTATCCATTGGGTCATTTCTCCAGCCAATTTGAGCATTTTAATTTTCTTTGTTTTAGCTTGATTGTAGGGCCGAGGCAGAAGCATATCTCATCCTGTAAGCCCTCATGGATTCAAGAGTTTGCAAGCAAGCTGCATTCTAAGGTCCATAGCATGACTTCATTACCTCTAGTTTCCATGTTGACTATATTCTAATATCCACAGCCGATCTGCTGCTAGGGAGGTCACATTTTCACAACCCTTATTATATAGATAATATCCTTACCAATCATGCTTTGGCCAAATTGGTCCCAGCCTCATGTATGCTTTGGGAAACCTACCAGGGAGATGAAATTATAAGTAATTTAAAATTATATATTTCTTTTTATTGTGGTAATATATCCGAATTTCACTATCTTAACTAATTTTAGGTGCACAAAGCAGTGGTATTGAACACATGATGCTATTCTTCAGAAATCACCTCTACTTCTAGAATGTAATCATCTTACCAAACTAAAATTGTCCCAGGGAAACACTTAGCTCCCTGTGTCTCCCATCATCCAAACTACTTTCTATTTTCTGCTCCATGGATGTGAGTCCCCTAAAGACTTTACTGCAGATGTCCTTTGTGGATGGCACGTTTCACTCAGTATAATGTCCCCGGGGTTTCTCCATACTCTCTTCCTTTTTAAGGTTGAACAGCATATAAGGTGGGGACAAGCACACTATTTTCTTTCTTCATTCACCTGTAGACTAATGCTTGCTGCTTTGTCTCATGGCCATTGTAAATGATGCTGCTCACACAGGGTGGACAAATACGTGTTTGAGTTCTTGCTTTCAACACATTTATGTATGTACTTAGAAGTAGAATTACTGGGTTATGTGTGGTCTTTTTTACTATATATATAAATTACATATTCATATATAATATATTATATATATGTAAGTGTTTTGCCTGCAAGCTCATATGTATACCCCATGTATGCAGAGCCCTTGGAGACCAGATGATAGCACTGGATCCCATGTAAGTAGCGTTACAGAGAGTTGTGAGCTGTCATGTGGGTGCTGCTGGGAAGCTAGGTCCTCTGCAAGAGAAGCCAGTGCTCTTAACTGTTAATCTGTCTCTTTACTTCCAGTGCTTAGTCTTCCACAAGCTGGACCACTACACATTCCAGCACAAGTTTCCACTTTTCCCATCTTTACCAATACTTCCTGTTTTCTGGTTTTGTAATACCTTTTCTAATGGGTATGCTGCAAGGTATTTCAATGTAGTGGGGACTGACATTTGATGGATGTTAGTGAACATTCCCCAAATCTTTCCCAGGGCTGAGGATTGGGAGTAGGGAATGACATGGAAGTCTCCTGTAATTTTTCGTCCTTAAAGAACTGTGAGATCATGAGTATCTTTGTCCATCAGATGTGTGTGTGTGTGTGTGTGTGTGTGTGTGTGTGTGTGAGTGTTTTCAAGATAGGTTCTCTGTAGCATTGGCTGTCCTGGAACTCATTTTGTAGACAAGGCTGACCTCAAACTCACAGAGATCCTGGTGCCTCTGCCTCCAAAGTGCTGGGATTAAAGGTGTGCACCACTATGCCCTGCTGCCCATTAGGTTTTCTTCTCCTTGCTTTCCAAAAATAGAGGTTGTGATGAGCTTTGCTCCACATAGCAAACCTATTATAGTGCATTGGACAGCCTCTTAACCTCCTCTAGGATACCAATGATCCTCTCCTGAATGTTCTACACCTCCAAGTACACTGTAGCCCAGGATGTTCTCTGGATATGTGGTCATATGCCCAAGACATTCTTTGTCTCTAGCCTTGTGTGGAGATAGTGAACATCTGTGGGCCTGTGTCCCAATAAAGGACCATTTCTAACAGATGGTTAGTGAGAGGGCTGGTAGTAAGATGTGCATGATAATGTCTGGCTGCTTTCCAGAGCTTATGCCATTAATCCTCTTTCTGCAAGAACTAACTGTGGACCTTCCCAGCAGTGAACATAATGACATTTAAAACATCTACCGCATGACCACCTTGAAACTTTGGCTTTTCTAGGACTCTGTAGTTTCACTGCTTTTTTGGTTTGTTCCTTTTTGCTTTGCTTTAATCCAGGGTCTAGTGTAGCTCAGATTTGCCTCAGACTCACTATTTAGTTAACATTGTCCTTGAACTCATGAGCCTCCTGCCTATAATGTAATTCAAAAAGTATAATCCAAAGTATTTACTAAACAGAGATAAAACTTAAGTTCACATGAATTCTGGAACAAAAAAGTTACAGCAGTTTTATTTGCAATAGTAAAAAACAAAGTAACCTATCTGTCCACCAGCAGGCAATGGGCAAGTAAACCATGGAGCATGTAGCTGAGGAGCGGAACACTGCTCAGCAGCGAAAAGAAGTAGACATTGGCTGACACACCAGATAGCATGGAAGAAGTTCAGAATCTTTGAGGCTGGGTGGGAAAAAAGCCAGAAATGAATTGAATTAAATGATTGACTTGCCCCTTTGCCCGCTGATGGACAGATAAGTTATTGTTTTTTACTATTACAAATAAAACTGTGGTAACTTTTTTGTCCCAGAATTCATATGAACTTAAGTTTTATCTCTGTTGAATAAATTTTTCAGAGTATTCTTTTTGCTTCACACTATGGGTGTATTTAACACTGTAAAAAAAACTAATAATTCAGTAATAGAGTGCTTTTTTAGCATGTGTGAGTCCTAAGTTCAATTCCAAGCACTGGAGGAAAATGCCAAGAAAGAACAATCTGACACTGATCCACTGCCCTCCAAACGGGTTACGACCCACAGGTTGAGAAACACTGCTCTGGGTATAAACACAGACACCAGATTCTTTTCTCTCTGCTTTAGGATGTCAGCACCTTCTTGGAGAGGGAAATAATTATGTCTCTCTCACTTAAGAGTAAATTAGCTTGGTCTAATAGGGAATAAAATTTACATGAAAGCAGTCAAGATTGCAAGGTTTGTCCTTGCCTGCCTCAACACCTGCCAGAGACAGTTGTGCTAGAGGCAGAGAGATTCCAGTGAGTTACCTGAAAAACTGTTGGGCGATTACTTCATGACCCAACTTTCCTTGGGTCATTGACCCAGAATTTCCTTTGCAAGTTTCTAGATACAGCTGAAAACGGACTAAAAAACTCATAATTTTCAGTAAGATTCAAAATCTGTTCTGTCAGCAAATGCTTATTTCGAGTTGGCTCTCAGTCTCCTCCCTGACAGCATCAACATATCTTCAGTCTCTTCACACCCTATCATCTGTGGCAGAGTTTCAGGCAGCCAGAATATCCAGAGGACATTATACAGAAGAGAAAGGACAGCTGACTTTGCTCTTGCTTATCAAGCATAGGGTTGGCAGGTACTCCGGAGACACAAAGACACTGAGATCTTGTGGGGCTTGCTAAGTCCCCAGTCTGGGTGATACGGTGTCTGTGTGAAATGGCCTCAGGATTGCTCATTGGGCCAAGCTTCAGTATGTAATTACAGCCTCTGTCTTATGGAATAAACTGTAAAGGCATTTGGGGTGGTTTTTGTAGGGCCTGTGACTCAGGATCTCATGAGAAAAGTGGTGCCTAGCATAGGGACAATTAGGGTCTTGGTACTGAAGATAATCAGTGCCTGCAGCCTGGGTTATGGGTGCATGCCTGTTGCCTACTTTAGTGACCAGTATTGCCCACCAGACATCTGTTCTCTGCCTGCTCATCATGATGATGATGTGGATTTTCCTTTCACAACCTTCTAAAGCCCAATTCTCTGCTGGACACAGCCTTAGGGAAAACATGCACCTTCCTCTCACATCAATGCTCCTAAGCACACACATGCAATAACATGGTCATATGCAGATAAAAAGATACACAGATAAGTTTATGGACATGCAACTACAACACAGCCACACACACACACACACACACACACACACACACACACACACACACACACACATATATATATATATAAGTGCACAGACAGAAGCCAGTACATCTACTCAAAGGATGGGCACCACTGGATCCATGACTAGCAGAAGGGACTGAGAACTCCGAATGCTACTGCCTGACCTCTGCTGTTATTCCCAGGGGCCACCAAGGACATGGGAAAGATGCTTGGAGGTGATGAGGAGAAGGACCCTGATGCCGCCAAGAAGGAAGAGGAACGGCAGGAGGCACTGAGGCAGGCGGAGGAGGAGCGCAAGGCGAAGTATGCCAAGATGGAGGCGGAACGTGAGGTCATGCGGCAGGGCATCCGAGACAAGGTGAGGAGCTGCAGGGAATGACCCCACCAGAAGCAGTAGCCTCCTTCCTTGACAGTGGCTAAGAACTCAACTGTTATTCATATCATACATATCATATTCATATCTGGATGGGGTCATGCTGAGGGCTGTCCTTCTCTGCTCCTCATGTCAGAACTGGTTGCTCTCCTGGAGTTTGGGGCCCTGCCCAGAAAGAAGGGTCTGAGAGAGAGTTGGGGATTGGTCAAGCAGGAAGTCTTGATGGGTCAGGAGAATCAGGGCCAGAGGTTCCCCTTTACCTTTACTTTCCAGGGGCTGGAGAGATGGCTCAGAGGTTAAGAGCACTGACTGTTCTTCCAGAGGACCTGAGTTCAATTCCAAGCATCCACATGGCAGCTAATAACTGTTTGTAATTCCAAGATCTGACACCCTTACATGCAGGCAAAACACCAATTCACATAAAAAATATATATATATATACCTTTACTTTCCAGACTCATACATGGTGGATGAGTGGCAGCCCCTGTTCTCAGTCACCCTAGTGACTCTCTCCTGTGGGTAGGGTAGCTAAAGAGCATGTTCATGCTAGAAAAACTGAGGCCTCATGTGAAATCCTAATTTGAGGCCCATGTACAGCCACATCTCTGCCCATTCTTCTCTCAGTCTTTACTGTAGCTACTAAGGTAATGAAGGCTGGGCAGAAACTTGAAGAAGTGGTTGCCTGCTTATCAGTGTGCAACTGATGCTTGAAGCCAGTGGGAAGACACCACAGTGGAGCCCTGGCTCCTGTCCTGTGCCTCTAGGTGTTGGGGAAGACATGGTAGACATTGTGTCACCCTTGCTCACAGCAAGGTGCACTCACTGCCCACACAGAAAAGAGGCTCCAGGCCATAAGAAGAAACACACCATCTAGATCCTTCTTGGCTCTGTGTGCTGGTTCAGCAGGCTCATGTGGGTGAGAAGCAGGGAGTGGGCCACACAACCCTCCAGTCCTGGATTTGGTGAGATGCTAGGCTGGAGAGTGGACAGCCCACATTCTAGGCCCCTTTTCTGCTTATGCATCCACATCAGCTTCTCTGTTGATGTGCAAGTTTGGGGCAGCTCTTTGGGACTAATGGGAAAGGAAAGCTCTATATCCTAAAGTGTATAGAGGGAGCTAGCCAGTAGGTGGCTGGGCACATTGGGTCCTTGACCTCACAAAGGGCCAAATGGGAGAACACGGCCTCCACCCATGTTCTTCTGCCTTCAGGGCCTAGCATGCCCTCCTCCCACACTTGGTGCAGAGTGCTGTTTATGAGGTCTCAGCTATGCACCTGACACTTGCCTTGGAACATTGTCACTGGACAGTTTCCTGGGCCTGCTTATTTTGCTTTTACCCTGCCTTCCGCATCCACTTACTTATCGTGGTTAGCAAAGTGTCTGTTGTCCATGTGAGTGATGTGGTGGCAGACCCTTAAATTAACTGAAATATGGAAGGATGAGGATGAACATGAGGAATAGAGAGATGGAGACTTTGACAGACAAGCTAATTCTGAGAGAGAAAGAGTTTAGAGGGAGGGACAGAGAAGCAAGAGAGAGCTGAGTCACGGAGGTCCCTCCCTAGGTAGAGCATAGAGGGAACAGCCATCCAGGAAGGGCAGAGCAAGTTTGGGGGAGGGTGCTATGCTACATGCCTAAGTGTTCAGTGGCTCTGGTAAGTCCAGGGATGGATCTTAGTTCTGGATACAGGGGAGTCCTGTGCCTGGTTCAATACCCCCAGGAAGTTCATGACAGATATCACCTCACTCACAAAGGCTTTGATCTTTCACTGTTTTTATAAAAGGAGATTCAAGGAAGATCCTGTCAGGTACTTTCTCCACTTCTCTGTTTTCACACATTTTCCTGAAAACTGTGGAAAAATTTATTCTTCAGAACAGTGGTTCTCAACCTGTCAGTTGAGACCCCTGGTCAGAGGTTGAAAGGCTGAATGTGTTCCATGGCTTTTTAGTGATGGGGCAGGGGACTGAGAATGGAGCCTAATTTCATATGCATATGTTGTGAGATCCCAGATAACCTAACTAAAGAACCGGGCATGGCCATTCAAGATTATCTTGAGAAGTGGAGTGTTTCCTAAAGAAGTATCCATATCCATTAGGAAATTATCTAAGCAGGTACTTGATTTGCATACCCACCATCCAAATTATGTCTCTACCACCTGCTTGTGCATACATCTAGATTTACACACTCCTTCAGGTTTGCATATGTACTACCTGATTTGTGCATGCTTCCAGGCACCAACAGTGAACCGTTTGTTGAACCAGAAGCTTCATTCTGGTAAAGAGACAAGGCCCAGTGTAGAGCTGGTATGTTGTAGCCCCACACTTCTGTACAGGCTCTCTCAGTCTGTGTAATGATGAAAGGTGTGTAGGTGCATACCAGCTAGAGCTATTGGCTCGTACCGCTGATAGCCACTAGAGGCTTTTTCTTAACTAATGAAAACCAGAACTTCAAGACAATGCACTAAACGGGCAAGGGGAGGATCTACTGGAATCTCTGCGCAGGGATCAGACTTAGGGCAATTCCTTCTCAATACATCATTATTGGCACAGTGCATGGCATAATGGCAGGATGGCATGACAACACAATGAAGGCATAGGTCTCATACACCTCACCAGGCTGGTCCCTGACCAGGATTCGCACAAGGTAAAAGGGGGTAGATATTCTGGGTTGCTAGGTGACTAAATAAACAATGAAGGGGACCTTGCAGTTCTTTGTTCTGCTAAAGCACCTTCCCTAGGAGAGATTTGTGAAGGCTTAATTTGTATCCTTAAACCTTCAAGTTTGGATCTTGTGTTAATGAATCCAGGTGTAAGAAAGCCTTAGAAAGCTTTTTGGGTTAGTTAGCTCTGGATAGCTCTCTTATCGGTAGGGGTGGTGACTTTAGGATGCATCAGTGAGTTATCTTGTCTGTAGCTGCCCTTGGAGACCTGAGATAATGAGTTACTACGTTTACTAGCAAGGGTAACTACGGGGGAAGGCAGACGGTAACTCTGCTCTGGACAGGGAGAACAAAGGCCTGGAAGACTTGTCTGTGTGACAGTTTTCACACGGGTAGGGGACATATCCACACGCCCTCCAGGTATGGGGGAGGTTGTGCCCAACAAATGGAAGATCACACTGCTGAGATCTAAATTCCAAGGAACTAGCAGATGGAGGAGATTGCCTTTACACACAGAAATCTTCTCTAGGAAATCAGTTAGACACATGTAAGAGCAATTAACACCAGAACTCCCTGAGCATTTTGGCTTTTCCTTCGTCAGAAGCCCTTGGCTCTGATGGGACAGCCTTGTCTGTGTCAAACAGTTTCCACTCCGTACTTCTGTGGCTCCCAACAGTTAACAATATTCCTAGGTATTCTATTATCAGACCCTTTAACCCAGTCCCCAGTCTTCACCTGGCTCTGGAAGCTACCCAGGGTATGCCTTCTAACATATCCGATATCTCCTGTGGCCCTGTCCTTGGACTGATGCTTCAGGACAGCTGAAATGATGAATACCAGGCCTGGGGTAGCTGCATTAATCACTGGGGTCTGAAGATCAGAACAGGAGGCACCAGTGGAGTCTGGGTATGGGATGTAGCATGGATGGCATTCTCTGGAAAAATAACCATGACTTTCCCTATAGCTCAAAGTGGCTGTAGTCTAAGAACGACCTTGAATCTCAGTGGACAGGCTAGCCTTCGGGAACAGTAACCAAAGCAATGGTTACGCTCTGATTGCATACTTGTTTTCAAGTGTAGCCTTAGGCATCTCAGCCTCTCAGGTTGCCCGCAGACCTCACCTGGTGCCTGCTGCTCTTCCCCTGACTGGAAGGAAGTTGCTCTGGCCTGACCTAGTTTCTGGAGACATCTCTTTGGCTTACATAGTGCCTCATAGAACACTGAGCCCCATGTCCCTCTTCTTAGCACAGGGGCTCTGCCTGTGTGGTGCCGTTTTCCCAGGAGGAGGCCTGCAGAGAGACTGGTGCCAAGCTGAAGATGTGGGGTGGGCCCATGCTGTTTGCCTTTCATGCCAGCTGACCCATTACTTCTCTGTCTTGTTCTGGAAAGTACTGGGGAAACGACATTCTCTGCTATGTTCTACCATCTGGTCATCAAGGCTGTATTCTCAGTCCTGTTAAGGGCGACCAAAGAAGCAGAAATGAGTCCCTTCATTTCTTATTAGGGATACTTGGTGTCCTCTGGTGTTGACTCAATTTGTCTGTTGCCTCCCCCACCCTGAAACCCACTAGGAGAGAATAAAAGTGCCTTTGGTAGAGGACAAGAACCCAGAGAGATCCCCATCTGGGAACAGATTACATCAGTTTTGGGGTAGGGGCTACTGGGGAAACAGATAAGTCAAGAGTAGTTGTGTTCCCTTATAAAACTTATAAATGAGTTTGTAGGGCTTACATGCTTTCAGGCTTCCAGGAAGGGTGGTCCAAAGTAAAGGGGCTGGAAATGAGCCAAGATGAGTGATGTATGTGTGGGTGGGTAGGGCCCCAGCATAGTCTCCACCCGGAGCCCTAGCGAGCAGCCTCTTCTTATCTCTGTGGTCTCAGGTACCTCTTTTTTTGTTTTTTTAACCATCTCATACTATGTCAGATGCCATTAGAAACAAAGTGTTTCTCCTCCTGCTACTCCAGTAGCAAATTTTAATTTTTTAATATTATTTTTAATTATGTGTAGGATCGTGTGTCTACACTGTTGATATAAGTAGGTGAGTGCAGAGAGGGCCAGAGGCTTCATGCTCCATAGAGCTGGAGTTAGAGCTAGTGATGAACCCTGGCACTGGTGCTGGGAATCAAAGCTCAGGTCCGAGTCTGAAAGAACAGTACGTGCTCATAATGGTTGAGCCATCTCTCCAGCCCCTCCCCACCCCCGGACTCATGTTTTTCTTCCGCATCCGATGTGTCTTCATGTACCTCTTAAAAAGCCTGGGTGGGTCACTCCTGGAGCGGTAAACAGGATGGGGCTGGGATTCAGCGGGAGTCCTCCTCAGCCATGAGTACTACCTTTCAGGGTCCCTGGTTGATGTTTCTTAGTGCAGGAAGGACCTGACTTCTCTGGGTATTTCATCATGCCCCCAGGCTTGGGGCTGAAGAGGTGAGTGCCCCGCCTTGACTACCCTTTCCTTCACAGTATGGCATCAAGAAGAAGGAGGAGCGTGAGGCTGAGGCCCAGGCAGCCATGGAAGCCAACTCAGAAGGCAGTCTGACTCGACCCAAGAAAGCTATCCCACCAGGCTGTGGGGATGAGCCAGAGGAGGAAGACGAGAGCATCCTGGACTCTGTCATCAAGTACCTGCCTGGGCCACTGCAGGACATGTTCAAGAAGTAATAATACTGGGTCAGCGTCAGGAGCCCCGCCCACTGTACAGACCCCCTCGGAGCCCCCTCCCCTCGCAAGGGATGTTGGGAGCAGATGCAGCCCTCCCCCCTGCAAAAATAAGCCATAGTCCTAGATCTATCCAGCCCATGTCCCCATCGCGCCTCGGGAGCCTCTGGCCATCCCTCCCCGCACTGCCATCATTGACCCCACCAGGCAAGGGTGTGACCCTCAGGCCCCTGTGCTGTGCATCCTTGCCTTTGGGTGGTTGGACCCTCCTTACTAATCTTAAGTTGACCATTCCCACTGAGCCTGCCCAAGGTCAGGCCCCGAGGGCCAGCCCTGACCACCCCTGGGGTGCCACCAGTCAGGGCCTAAACTCAGGAGCACAGCCATAGTGGGGTGGGACTTGGGGAATGAGCAATGGGTGCCTGGGGGCCCCAGCCCTTCCCTGAGCCCATTGCCCCAGTTTCTGGACTTGTTGGACCTGCTGGACCATTCGCTCTGTCTTCCTGTCTGTGAGATCCCACCCTAGTCTTCACCGGCGGCCCTTGCATATCTTGTCCAGCTGTCTCTTTCTCTGTTGGCTCCTTAAGAATGCCACAGCCAGGAGAAACAAAGCAATAGATTGGGTGTGGGTGGGTCTCAGACACGCTTTGAGTCCCTTGACATCCTCTGTAATGCACACTTCCTGGAGTCCCATCCCTTCCTGGTCTCCTCCTGTCTTCACGGAGGCCAGGTGGTCTCCTAGGGAACGCCTGGCTTTACCTACCTTCAGAACACCCCACTTCCTAAAAGCCCAGGGTTCTGGGGATCCATGTGCAGAGCAGACAGAGGGCCACAGGATCGGGTGTCCCACCCCCTCCACTATTCCTCCTTTGAAGGGCTGACAGTGCCCATAAATACAAGCTCCTGGGCTTGGGCTGTGGTGTTCTGTTCTGGTGGCCCAAGGGCAGTATGATCCACTACTCCCCTTTGCCCAGCCAGCAGCCATTGTTTTTCATATTTGTTTAATTTACATCATAATATGTTGAATCTCAGGTAAATGAGGTCTGTATTTGATAAGTTTTATCTTGACAGAAAGGCCAGCCTGGTCTTCCCGACCCTTCCTGTCCACATTAAAACTGCATTAAGTGTCCACGAGTTTTGGGCCAGGTTTGTGGCTTGACATTGACCTTCATGACCTTACATAGCTCTTTAGAGAAGCCATAACAATTAGACTGCAATACTAATCAGAATGCCCTCTGCCCAAAGAGATGAAGCATGCTCGGCCCACAATACCTTGCTCACTGGGGCCACTCTCTGCCCCTCTGGCTAGTTTTCATGAATGGAAAAGCCAGCTCTGAGCAGATGGCCTTCTTCTCTTGAGTTAACCCTGCATCCTGTTCCTCGAGCATGGGGCACCGGGCCGCCGCGCTTAGTATAGCCCATGTGTTACCTGTCTGTCTGTCCTTGTACCTGCACCTCCTGCATGTCAGAGGCCTCACATGTTCTCTCTGAGGGAATCACAGCCAATAAACAGTGATTTCACACAGTGTGGCTATTCCTTCCACAACTGCCATTTTCCCTGGGGGAGGGGAAGCTTCCCTCGCACTGGGGGCAAATACAGAGTGTCCCCTAGGTCTGGACTCAGATTTACTGCCCCTACTTATTCTCCAGAAGGCAAAGCTGTCCCTTCAGTGCCCAAGGCGAGCCTCCAGTTTGCACAGGCTTTCTCCCTTACACTTCTGCCAGACTCTGGTAAGTCTAGACTACACTGCTTCCCAGGCCTGGGCTCACCAGGATTTCCATAGCCCTGTTCCCCTGCCCAGCCCAGGGTGCTCTCCCTATTCTCTGTAGCACCAGCACATCCTTGGGGATCACTGTCAACTCTGCTGAATGGGAGGAAGAGCTCGCAGGACTTGCCAGCTCTCTGTCTTGGCATATTTTACCAGACCCAAGTGCAGAGAATAGTCCATCTACCTTACACTGTGAGTCTGCAATCCCAGTCTACTGAGTACTTAGCCCATTTGTCCTAAAAGAGCTCGTGTTCATCTCTTTGTTGGGGAGTCCTCTTCTAGGAGACAGCAATTGTGGAAATTCTGTCCAGCAGAACCTGCTAGTCTGAGCAGAAAGGTTCCACTTGCCTCACCCTTGCTTACAGGGGTGGGTGGAGGTAAAGAGAGAAGTGGAGAAAGTGGGGGTGATTTAGAGGGACCCTGATCTCCTCCAAGTCCAGGAGAAATGTCGCTCATGCCCCTCACCATCTCTGGAGGAAGAGACATACCCATGTCATACCACTGTTTCTGGGGCCCTACCTCCAGGCAGCACCGAGTTATCCAGATAACATCCCACCCACTGGAGCAGCAGCTACTTCTTTTTCCTGGAGGTTTACCTAAGACCCTAATCTCTGGGTCTAGACTCTCTGGAGCTTTCCTGAATGCTGTCACTCAGATGGATGCTCTTATAAGGGCACCCATTAGTCTACCGACCTGTCATCTGAGACTCCACCTCACAGTTATCTGGATTCCTCTTGGACCTAAACAATGACCTGAATGTTTTAGCTGTTGGAGAATTTGATCAGTTGGTCCCCAAGGAATGATGGGTTAGATCCTGGTTGACTGTGTTATAATATCTTCTAGGGCCTAGAATAATTGAGGTCCCTTCTCTTGTAGTTATGTATGTGCATATGTGATGCACAGTGATTGGTGATTTCTGGTTGGAAGAAAATAAGTATGGAGTGATGGGATCCGGGGATGCTATTCTTGAGTGTTCTGGTGACGTCAGAAGGAGTGACACATAAGAGATCAAGAATATGTGAAGCAGGAGCCATGTGGGCACTCTCCATGCATATGCTTTTGTGTGCATGGAGTATGGGTATTCCAAGCTGAGACAAAGGCAGCAGGGCCAGGGGAAAGCTGCCCTGAAGCTGCAGGGCATGATGTTCCTACAAAACCCCCACTGACAGCCTCGCCCCAGACACTGGAGGTTTCTCCACCTTCTGGATGTTGACATATCCCAAACACTTTTGGCTGATTTTACCTCCAGTCTCTGGCTATATCTTCTTCCTGGTATCTGCAGACAGCTAGCCTTGGCAGCCAAGCAGATAATCTGCTCTGACCTGCACTCCACTCTCTAAGACCAAGAGGCAGAGCTTTTTTTCAATCACAAACCACTGAACCATCAAGGCATTGCAGAGAAACTAACAAGACCTGCAATTAAGGACCATTTTGTCTACCCCTGCTAATCCGCAGCTAGACAAATCCTGCTGTCGACCACAAAACCATCAGGGCCAGGACCCCTGGGTCTACTCCACCTGTCCACACATTTTGGACACTGGCTGTTCTCAGGTCTTCAGTTGACTTCGGTTCTGAAAAAGGGCCAGGGCAGAGGGGAAGCGAGGCAATGTGGCAGGACTCCTTCAGGTGTGGAGAAGGGGTACCTGTGACCAAGCCCAGTTCAAACCCGCCACTGCAAGGTGCAAAGGGTGGGACGCAGCACGCAGTGTGAGAATTACAGAAGAGGCCTGATCCAATTACCGTGTTTCACTGCTGGTGCCACAATTGGTTCCAAGATGATTACATACAGATCCTGCCCAGTGGAAGCTAGAAAAGACACAATTGCCCAGAGGAAACCTCTTCTGACCTCCTCCACCTCCTGGGGTGGTGGGTGGTGGTGTGTGTTCTTCTCAGTCACACCTCCTAGCCACATGTCCCCACTCCTTATCAATGCTGCACCCTACCCCTGCCTCCACATGGCCTACATCCTTCCCTTAGCCCTTTCTGAGCCTTACTTCTGCTTCAGGTACCTGTTCCTAACAGCTTAAGCTAAGTGGTTCCTGGAGAGACTCTCCTTATGTACAGAGCTCCCTTCCCCAGAGGTCATGAGCAGGGCTCTCCCCGCTCTAAGCCAAATTAAATGTGACTCCGTCTGACCCTTGACAGGTGGGAGGTAAGTCTTGCCTTTAACAGTCACAATGGATTCCAAACCACCCATCCTAGTCGTCCTTCCTCATACATGGGGGTAGTGTTGGGGGTGTGGGTCAGCAAGAGAAACAGGTGATGTTCACCGGACAGGATGCTGGATAAACCAACATTGCTTTCCCTAGGTTAACTAAGCTGGCCTCACCTGATGACCTGAGTCAAAATAGGCTAAGAACAAGCCAGGAACTCACTACCTGTGCTAGCTCTGGGCAATGGATATAATATGTGTGACCAAGTGCTTTCTGGGTAGCTGCCATACTCTATGAAGGTGTAGGCCCAAGTGTAGGGGGATTGTATTCTGTTCCATTGTAAATAATTGTCCCACTTACTTGTTTAATAAAAAGCACTGATTTGCCAAAGGCAGACAGCAAGTGTAGGTGAGGCTAGCAGTCTAAGAAAACTCTGGGAACATCTCAGAGCAGAGCAGAGATGCTACAGAGGTGCGATGGAGACATGATGATGAGACCACAGCCGACTCAGAGGGAAAAAGCTGAAATGCTGCTCCAAGAAAAGCGGCATGGCCAAACAGGATAAGAATCACTATTTTAAGGGTAAAGAGTTAGCAAGCTATATGCTTGGGCCCTAGGCTGATCAGAGTAAAATAAGCATCTGTGTGTTTCTGTGGGACTGTGAGTCAGAACCTTAAGGATAGGCCCAAAAGTCCAGGCCAGAAACTTCATACAACACCCAAGATTCTGGAGCACAGAACTGGGGAGGAGAACAGCACTGCACAGGCCTGTAAAGCACCCCAATATCTGAGAAGGGTGTGGTAGGTAGGTAGGTAGAGAAGGCTGTTTGACTGTGCTTCACTGCTCAGGTCAGCAGTTGAGTGATGAAGCTCAGTGAAGAAGGCCCACGGCCAGTAGGGTGGCTCAGATCTCTCTTTTATCCTTCATCAGGGCTCATGCATAATCCTTAACACCCTCCTTCAGAAGGTCCTGGGCCCAGAACAGTGACCCAATATCTAATGCTCCTAAAGGGGTTCTTATTGAATTCAGAAGCCCAAACATCTGTGTGGGGTCTATATATGTGTCCCCCAGGTCCAGGAGCAGGAACCAAGAAGGTGGGGAAAATCCACTGCATTTCCTAGCTCCCTCCACTACCTGATTGGCAGGTCCTGGGATATCAGAGGCATCTTAGTGAGGCTCTAGGCAAAGTGGCAGACTAACCTTCTGAACCTCCATTTCAATATAAGGAACAGAAATAATAAATGGAGTTCATCAACCATGGAAAACTACCTAGAGCTGGGGCAGAAAAGAAGAAAACCCTCAGTGAAGCACCATCATAGCTACATGGTCACAGTGAGTATACCCAGTGGTAGAGGCTGAACTGGATTACAACCCACGTGAGGAAAAAATGTGCATAGGTGTACACAGACATAACCAAAAACTAAGTAAATGCATAATGGAGAACAGGTGAGTCCTCCATTGCAGAGGTTTGCACAAACTCTACCCTGCCTTCGTCTGTTAAAGAGTACTGCAAACTTCCCCTTCTGGGGTGGGTTATGTTATTACATTGTAAACAATGGTCCTGCCTACTACTTTAATAAAAACGCGGATTGGCTGAAGGCAGACAGGAAGTGTTGGTGGGGCTCCCAGACTGAAAAAACTCTAGGAATAGGATGAACAGAGGAGAGATGCCAGAGAGAACCATATGAGTGGCCAGCAGAAGCAGAAGAAAGAAGCTGAAATGCTGCTCTGAGAAAAGGTACTGAGCTGAATCATGGGTTAGGTTAAGAGCAAGAGCTAGCTAGCAATCTGCCTGGTTCCTAGGTCACTCAGCAAGCAGAGTGTAATTAATACAAGTGTCTGTGTGACTATTTGGGCCTAAGCAGGAGTAGGGCTGAGAGTGGGTCCAAACCTTTGGGCTGGGCCAAAAGTCCGGGCCAGAAACCTCATACTACACCCTTCTAAAAGTGAAGTCTTTGCAGAAGAACTTAGGTCTAAGGAGTAAAGCACAAAGGATTTCATCATGGTACAAGGTAGTCAAGGTGATTGTCACTAGTAATATGTCCTGTTGCCAATACAGACAGATTCTTGACTGCTGGTGGCCATGGCAGAGGACAGCAATGGAGCTTTTGGACTGCAGCCCAAAGGATAGAAAAGCTACTCTAGGTGCATCCTGGAAAGGTAAAGCCCCAGGGGAGGATTGTTCCAGATGCCCCTTGCTTTTGCTGTGCATCTGTTATATTTGGCATGACGTGATTACTCTTTGGAAGGATACTACTGTATCTACTATAGTGTAATTGTTTCTTGGGAAAATCCCACTCCTCCCTGGCCCATTTACTTGCAGATCATAACAAAGACAATTTTTTTTTTGTAAGAGCGATGCTGATTAGTTAGATCTATGATTTAACTGGACTTTCTGAGTTAGACTAATAGATACAGGTGATTAATCATCTTTACAGTTAATAAAGATGATTAAGGACATGATTTAGGTTATTCTGCCAATTGAACCAATGAAAGATACAAAAAAGGCAAATATAAGCTAAAAGTTACCTTCCCCTTTGTTAGATGTGAGATTTGCAGAGGACAGAAATTATAGACTCATGAATAATACTTGTGGGAAAACAGGATGATGGTCACAGGAAATAATTATGTCACTATGCCCAAGGTTAGGCCTAAGATCCTTACAGAATTAATCACAGGCCCCAGTATACACCTTGAAAAAACAAAGTTGTAAAAGGAAATTATTGTAACAGGAATAATGACCCTATTATGTGTAAAGAAATGAAATGACTAGCTTATCACTCATTTAAAGTTTCTCTAGAGTAAAACTAAAAATAGAAATCAGCTACACTGAAATCACAAACGTCTGCCTGCCAGTACAGAGGAACTGGCTGAAATACACTTGGCTTGCTTAAAACTTTGTCAATCAGCTTTTCGAGCTTCTAAGAAAAACATGTAACTTGTGATCTTAATATGATTTCTCTTATGTAAATGTTTTAATTTGCTTTTGGAAAACATGTAACTTGTGGTTGTAAAGTAATCTTTTCTTGCACAGAAATCTTTGTCCTAGGTAGTATAGAAGGGATAAGAGAAAATGTAAAAGGATGAAGAATACCCAGCAGGGAGAAACATAAAATGAAGAATTAACTTTAGCCCTTGGAAAAAAATCTCCTGTGTGTGCAGCTCCACTGATGCCACTGATGCTTTCCAACCTCTGATGCTGCTGAGAGCTGGTCTTCCAGCAGCCCCTGACAAACCGCTCTTTGAGGGCATACTACTTCTATGCTCTTAGCAGGAAACTGCAGGCTAATCATTCAGGAGAACCTTGCAAACCAACAGCTGCTTAACATTCTACAAAATTCCTGTCTGGGTGTCCTGGAAACTGTCAAGGTCATTAGAACCAAGGCAAACCTTAGAAGCTGTCACAGTCCAGAAGAACCCAAGGAGGTGTGACAACAGCTTGTCATGTGGTGATTTTTGTTGGGAAAAGAAAAAGAGGAAGTAAAAACTAAGAAAAGCAACACAGAAGACAGGCTTTAGTTATAGAGTCTTTGTTGGCTCACTGGATCTATTGAATAATTAGAGCTGCAGTAGTGAGAATTTATATATTTAACCTTAGAGAGAATAAAAGTTTATTCTGGAGTCAAATATAAGTGACCATGACCTGGGAACAGTTTCAGGTTACCTCAAATTTCATGTTCTATCATGGAAGCAGTTTCATAGTTTTAAAGAACAAAGAAAGTCATAGGTAAGGTCAGCTTAAAGTACATTTGTGGGTACATAAGATAGGCAGTTATAGCAAGATAGAGAAGCTCTTAAAAGGGCCTCGGATGCTGTGTGATGACGTTCTTACTAAGTTCATAGATTGCTGTAGGAAGCAAGGGAATTCCTGAGTAATGTATATGGTTGATATGGGCACAGCCATGTCAAGACCCCAATAGGTCAGCCCCATGAGAGTGGCAAAGCTTCCCCCAGATAAGGATCAGAGGGACAGCAAAGCCTTCCTCCGGTCCAAGTGGGAGTGTTGGCAGTGTGTGCAGAAAGTGTTCCCTATAGCTTCCCCACCTCCCGGATTAGCTAAAGCTGCTTCTTTGTTCATCCGTATGCAGTAACACCTCCTCCTAGTTCACCTGAGCCTCTCCATCTCAGAGCCTAGACCATCCAGTCCCAGCCTGTGTGTCTGCCATTTCTTTAACATCTGTTGTTTCTTCATTTCCTAGTCAGAGTTCTGTGACACAAGCTGTATAAGGAGGCAATAGATTTCAAAAGACTTTTCTATCAGTCATAGGATGTTAGTTCCAACAAAGGTGGACAAGGAATGGCTATTCAGGGGCCTAAAGCTATCCGGTAAGGTAATAAGCATCTGGACATACAGCATTCCAATCTCTCCACATAACTTCAGCTCTGGTTAGTCAATTAGTCTACAGCCACAGCTTCTTTCTAGTTCTTGTTCACACTAGTAAGACTTTATGTCAAAACACACAACAAGAACAAATTACTAGCTGGAGAAGATATTATTCAGCTCAATTAGCATAAATAACATAAATCAGTCAGTGAATGATATCGAGTGGGAAGTACAGCCCTCCAGTGTCCAGCCACCAGCAGAGCTGTAGCTACCTGGAAGATGGGCAGTCGGGCTAAGTCTTCTTCCTGATTTTCTCCCCTTCCAGATGGTCAAGGTGGAATGGCTGCAGGGAGACAAGTTTTTGAGAAGAGTTGAAATTTACCATAATACAAATGGGAACTCCATTCTGAATGGAGCAAAACAGAAAAACTGAGAGAGGTAAGCAGAAAAACAAGCAAACAGGCGACTGTCAAGTATAAACTTGGAGAGGAGTGGTTGGAGAAACAGAACATAACATTAGTCCAGTAAAATTGAAAGTTCTAGTTCCCATGGTGATTACTCTGACTCTCTACTTCAGCACCACTCACTGGGTTCTCCACCGAGGGGCCTTACAGCCAGCCCTTGAGCACACTAACTGCAGCTAGGATGTAACTGGAGGAGCAGGTAGTGGAGACATTCGGCCTCAGCCTGAAACAGGCCCGTGTCTCCTGAGCATCAAGCCACTGCATCCTCTGCAATCCTAGTCCAGTTTACCAATTGCTAGAGGTCATAGAGCAAGTGTTTAGCTCTCCTGGCAACAGAGGCCCCTTCCCTAGTGACGCATTTAAACCCATTTAGGATTTTACATACAGGCAGCTATTGTAGATGTTAATTTCCAGAATGGTATACAGAGAGAGCAGCTTTAACTGGGCAGACATGACATGAATGCCTTTTCAGACAGAGGAGGGGTGGGCTCTTCATTAATTTGTCCAAGTGTCCTCCATCTTATTTTAACATATGGCTTCTGCTGTTGGTTCCTTTTCTCAGCGCCCTGAAATGACAGGGGGAAAAAGCAACCTAACTTTAGAAAATTCAGAGGTAAATGGAGGTGTCAAGTTCTCTGTCCAGAATCCTGGTATGGAAAATACATGAAACAGACCTGGTTTTATATAAGGAATTTAAGAATTCTGTTAGTTACCAAGTTGGCAGAAGGCTTTGATGTCATCAATATGTTATTCAAAAGGTTTTTAAAAGTAAGTGTGTGTGTGTGTGTGTGTGTGGCTGGGAGATGGCTAAGTGGTTATGAGCACTTGTTGCTCTTGCGCAGGACCTGAATTTGGTCCCTAGCTACCACATGGGGGCTCACAACCACCTGTACCTTCAGTTCCCAGGGGATCTGATACCTTTTTCTGACCCTTGCAGGCACCAGGTTCACATGTAGCACACAATTATTTATGCAGGCAAACACTCATGTACATAAAGAATTTTAAAGTAAAAAAGATTTTACCCACTTGGGAGCAGAAATTGAGAGGCTCCAGGGCACTGGAAAGCCCTTGAAGTCACTCACTGCATGCCGTTTTGTATCTGGCCCTCTGGTGATGTGAGGGGATAAAACCTTATCCAAAACTCAGACTCACAACATAGCTTGGAACGTGCTAGAGCTAAACACTCATAGTACCAATACACCAACGAACTGGGGAAGGAATAAATAGTTGTACAAATGATCTGATTGTGAGGCTACCACAAGAGCGAACAGTGACAGTCAGGTGATAAGAATCTGCAAGGATCAGCAGCAAGGGAGCGACACGGCAAAAATTTCAGCAGCAAGTCTGTACAAAGGTGACAGGAGCTCTGTGATAGCAACAGGGATCACAGCTTGAATGGAGGCCTGCCTTTTATAGATGCCAAGCAAAACTGCTGGACACGTGTGTTTGAAGCCACCAGGATTTCTACATATGGATTAGCCATTTTGGAATAGGAGGAAGTGAGGAGCCTAGAATGCTGGCAAAGGGCTACTCAGACAGACAGACTGAAGCTGCTGCTTCCACTCTGACTCCTCATGGTCTTCAAAACTCACCCAAGTGCTCAGCATGGGGGTATGTGCTGCTAATACCAGCACTTGGGAGCCAGGGGCTGGGCAATTATGAATTTAATCCCACATTGATCTGTATAGAAAGACCTTGTCCCAAATCAACAAAACAACAGCCAAAAGCAGAAACTCACATCTTTTCTGGAAATCTGACTCTGGCAGAAAGAAAATGAAGCAAGGGCAGACAGATACAGTGGAAAAACTAGGGTCAGGTGGGCCGTGTGTGCTCCCACGGAGCTTCACCAGTCACTACCACCACCCGGAAGCTACCTGTGCTTGCTTTGTACAGCACAGGGGGAGGGTTTAGCTAATCTTCGTAGGTGTCTCTGTAGGCAAGCAATCTCAGGCTAGAAACATCTTGGAGGAGGAGTTGCTAGTTTTTGTTCACATTGGTCAATAATTGGCAAATACTCAGGGTTACTTGGACCAGAGGAAGGTTTTGCCAGTTTCCTATGGCTTTGGTCCTTGTCATGTGTCCATGTCAACAATAAAGTCACAGCTTCCTCCTCTCCCTTCAATGAGCCAGTTAGGACATTGGCTAGTGTGAGTCCTTAATTTAAATAGGATTTACTTTTGTATTGGACAGTCTGTGGATTCAGGAAGATATGACACGCATGTACCACTAGACTAATAGACTAGCTCACTTCCCAAAAGCCTGTGCGTGCTCTCTGTTCACCCCTCCTTCCCAATGCCCTGAAAGCCATCTACACATACACCCATCTTTTTAAGCTATTAACATCTTTCCAGAATGTTATGAAATTGGACTCGGGATAAAGGCTTTAAGATCGGCTTCTTTTAATTAACAGTATGCCCTTAGGCTTAGGGGGGGAGGGGCTTGGTCACTTCCCCCATCTCCTTTCCTCCTACCTTCTCCTTCTTGCTAAAGAGACCGGACCCAAGTTCAGTCATCCAGCCATATTTTCCGTCTTTTTCTTATTTTTATCTGTGTGTGTGTGTGTGTGTGTGTGTGTGTGTGTGTGTGTGTGTGTGTAAATGCGAGTGCCTGTGGAGGTCAGAAGGTGGCCTTGGATCCCCTGGAGCTGGATTTATAGGAACTGAACTTGAGTCGTCTGGTTCTTAAGCGTGAGCCATCTCTCCAGCACTACCTCACTTCTTTTTATTGCTGACTAATATTCTATTATCTGATGTATGTAGTATTCTTTTTCTAATACTATTCTCAATATGATCAATCTTTATTCTTTTTTCATTGTTTAGGGTTTTATGAATATATATACATATATATATATTATTTATTTGCCTTGGTGTTTGCCTGGAACTGGAACTACAGACAGTTGTGAGCTGCCATGTGGATGCTGGGAATTGAACTCAGGTCCTCTAGAAGAGCAGACAGTGCTCTTAACCGCTGAGCCATCTCTCCAGCCCCATGAATATTTGTTTTAACAGCCCGACTGCACTGTCTCCTCCTTCCTCTCCTCCTAGTCCCTTCCCCCACTTGCCCCTTTGCCCCCCCCCCACTCTTCCTCTGCTTTTACTCAGGAAAGGGCAGGCCTCCCAGGGATATCAACCAAACATAGCAAGTTACAGTAAGACTAGCCACCTTCTTTCGTATTAAGGCTAGACAATGCAGCCAGTATGAGGAATAGGGTCCAAAAGCTGGCAAGAGTCAGAGACAGACCTGCTCCTACTGTTAGGGGGTGCACAAGAGGACCAAGCTACACAGCTGTCACATATACGCAGAGGGCCTGGATCAGTCCCATGCAGGCTTCCTGGTTGGTTGTTCACTCACTGTGAGCCCCCATGAGCCAAGGTGAGTTGATTCTGTGGGTTTTCTTGGGGTGTCCTTGACCCCTTTGGCTCCTGGAATCCTTCCTCCTCTCCTCTGCAGACCACTTGAGCTCCATCTGATGTTTGGCTGAGGGTCACCGCATCAGACTGCAGTACTCCTACCCGTTCACCCTTGAAGGCTATCTTGGCTGTTTCCAGACTATGCTAATTATATAAAGTGCTACCGAAATTTATTCAGTGTCCAACATGAATGTAAGTTTTCAAATAAGTTGGGTCTTATTTGAGGCCTTCATTACTGTGAGTAATAGATTAAAGAAGGAAGCATTTCTTTTGTCTCCCAAGCATGTCTGGGTCTGTTACTCTTAGCTTGAGATTTGGTTGAACACTTACGAAAGAGCAGAAGGCAGAAGCTGCTCTCCTCCTAGTTACCAGAAAACAACCCAAGGACACCTAGATTTTTACTCTCTTCTGTTATCTTCTAGAGGTTATATGGTTTTATGCTTCAGATTTAAAAAGATGATTATTTTGACCTAACTTTGGAGATGTGAGAACTGTGTTGAGTTGTTCTTAAAAGTCTGAATTCCAGACCAAATGCATTTTTACAGGTCTGTCTTAAGGGAATGGATCTATACACAATAAGGCGCTTGGCAATTAGTATGTCCACACAAGATCTGTCTTTTGTATGTCCCCCATTTATCCACACAAACATTTTTTATATCTACTACTATAAAACTTAAACAGACATATCACCAAACGGGTAACAATTGTTTGGGCAGAAATGTTGCTGCTGAGTTCTACTGGGAAATATTTTCTAGTGAGGACGCTTTAGAAAGTTACAGGTTCAGCCCACTTCCAACATGAAGTCCTTCAGCAGTGGCAGACAGAGAAGACGACATCGACGAGAATTCCAGAAGTCCTTGAGAGCCTGGGTCAAGTGCTAGAACACACAGGCAGGCGTGTGTGGGCCCATGGCAGTGGTGGAAGTGCACTGGTCACTGAGGCCAGGGCCACACAGAGCCTCGTCTTCTTGCTGATGGGTCTCACCAATGAGGCTAGAGAAGCTGCGTCTTGGGAGTGCAGCAGTCATTTCATTGGACAGTGGTTCACAGCTTGGGGCTTGTTCAGTATCATACCCACAGCACCCTGGGCTTACTTCATTAGCATGTCAAGGCTTGTCCTGGCCTACTCTATCTCATCTTCTGGGTGGCCTATCTGGAGCTTGCTTTAAAGGCCTAGCTCTTACCAGAGCTATCTGGTGGCATGCTATGACATTATATTATTCTGTCACACAAAGTGGCTTTTGAGTTACACAACATAATTTTTAAGTTATGTTTCTAACATTGTGTATACAAATCTGTTCCACTCAATTAATTAACTAACTAATTAATTAATTTTCTCTTATCAGTGCTATACTGTCTTGGTCACTTTAAGTCTTGGGAATCAAGTTCATTCTTCCCCTTCAGTTTGGGCATTTATTTTATCCTTCATCATTTGGCTGCTCTAACTATGAATCCCAGTTTGGTATACCTTAGTGAAACATGTCCTGATAAATGCAACTTCAGGAAAAATGGGTTTAACCTGGCTCACAGGTTAAACAGGTCATGGGTACAGTCCAGCATGATAGGGACGTCAATGGGGCAGAAACTTGAGGCAGCTGGCCATATCACACCCCCAATCAGGAAGCAGAGAGGGATGGAAACTTGTATTTAGCTCATTTTCTTCTGCCCAGTGAGTGGTGCTGCTCAGTTTAAAGATGAGTCTTCCCACCTCCATTAGCCGAATCTAACAGATGCTGTTATAGACCTTGCCGGAAGCTCACCACTCTCCTAAGTGTGCCCGGAGAGTTGTTCCCTGGACGACTCTGCATGTCGGGGGCACAAAGAAGAGATTGCTGACATGACAGCTTCGTCATGGAAAAGGTTTTTATTGTCGGAAAGGGAGAAAATACCCAGAGGCATCTGGAAAAGTCTAGGGCAGAGAAAAGAAAGCAGAACGGACATGGCCAGGACTAAGGACTTGAGAGAACAGGAGAGGACAGGGGAGATATCAAGAAGTATAATAGGAAGAGAGGATGATGGGGGGGGGGGACGGGATACGCGCTTCTGAGGTGAGGGCTCCTTTGGAGGAATCTCACAAGTTCCCAAGGAATGCTGGCTTTTATCTAACCACCAGAAATCCTTCTAGAGCTCAGCTTGAACTCGTGTCTGGATATATTGACTTCCTGAGAACTAATAGAATCTAGATTCTGTGAAGTTGAAAATTAGCACTAACTATCACAATATCCACTATCAAACTTGCTGGAATTTGGTTTAGGATTTACTGGCTTTATACAAGTTGGAAAGAAGTATCATTCTGACAGTACTGAGTCTGTCCTCAACACAGAACAGCTGTGCAATTACTCAGTTCCTTTACCCCGACATCAAAGTTCTATACTTGTTCTTGTGTGGATCTCGTATATATTTTGCCAGGTGTCAACCTATGCACCCCTTTATTGCTAATATAAATGATACTTTATTTTTTAATTTTTATTTATTTATTTTGTGTGTGGTGTAGGTATGCACGTGAGGGAGCATGCCCACAGTGTACAGTTGGATGGAGGGCAAAGGATGGCATGTGGGAGTCATGGCTCTCCTTTTGCTATATAGGGCTCAGAAAACAAACTCAGCTGTCAGGGTTGGCAGCAAGATGAGCCATCTCACCTGCCTTGATATTGTACTTTTAACTTAAGTGATTTCCAGTTGTCCACTCCTGGAAGATATTGTATTTTAATTTTTAAAAATCATACTAAAACTAATTTTTTAAAAGATTTATTTATTTATTATGTATATAGCATACAGGGTACCAGATGTCATTATAGAAGGTTATCAGACACCATGTGGTTGCTGGGAATTGGAACTCAGGACCTCTGGAAGAACAGTCAGTGCTTTAACCTCTGAGCCATCTCTCCAGCCCCTATAACTATTCTTTTTTAAAAAATCTTTATTTATAATGTATACAGTGTTCTGCCTGTGTGTACACTTGCACACCAGAAGAGGGCACCAGATCTCATTACAGATGGTTGTGAGCCACCATATGGTTGCTGGGAATTGAACTCAGGATCTTTGGAAGAGCAGCCAATACACTTAACCAATGAGCCATCTCTCCAGCCCCCCTAAAATGAATTTTTAAAAACTATTTTATTTAAGTATTTATGTGTATGTGCATCTATATGTCTTTGTATATATGTACAGAGCAAATATTGGATCCCCTGAAGCTAGAGTTACTGGCTGGATGTGTTAGAATTTGAACTCCAGTCCTTTGCAAGAGCAAGTAATCTTAGACACTGAGCCATCTCTCCAGCCCCTAAGTGATTTTTAGTGTGCAGTTCTATAAACTTTTACATAAGTATGACTCTGTAGTAATTAAGGAATTATAGTTATACAATCCCTTTAAAATTGTAATTAGAATAATTACAATAAAGATTAAATAAATAATAAATTAATAATAAAAAATTAAATAAAGAAACACAGATTAATAGTCACCTATAATAACCAAAGATATATTTCAATTAGATAAGTAATCTTCAAACACTTCAAAGACCTACAAAATATAGCATTTAAAAATATTTTAAGAACTCAGACTTTTCCGGACAGTGAGACATATCCTGCTCCTGGTAGCACCAATCTATTTCAAGAGGATGATGAGCACTAAAGAAACTCCAAGTGGAGTTGACTTTCTTTGTGGCAAAGGTTGGCCACTGGGCAAGGGACTGTTCTTGCCTTGACTGCTTGACAGTATGCTGTATAAATTGGACATGCAGGATCCATAGGAAAGTGACCCCTGGAACTTTGCCAGAACAAGCACAGATGGTCCTTCAGGTTCCTGCTTTCCAGAGAAAACTGCCAGGCATTCTGAAGAACACAAGGAGAAGCAACTGACAAACCTTGCCAAAATGGCCGGAACAGTCCTTCAAATTTCTTGCTTCACTAAAAAGTTTGCCAGAGACTCAAAGCCTGTAGGCTGAAGATGGATGCTCCAATATTACAGAGGAACTTTGGATGACTCTCCGGGTAGCAAGATGTTGCTGCCATTTCTAGAGTTTGGAGGTTGCTTGCAATGCACTTACTGTTTACTTGGGTAACATTATAGCCTTCTGTGGTCTTTGATGGAGTTGAACATTAGATAATTATAATTATAGTTTTCCTTAGTTATAACAAAAGGTAAATTAGACTTGAAACTTTGAACTCACAAGGATAAGGTGGATGATAATATTTTTTTTTAAATTTTGCTAAATACAAATAGACTAGATATTGTAACTGTAATTCTTGCTTGATAGCTGTTTTGTTATATGTAACTGTGCTTTGTTTGATTAGACAGAAAAAGGGAAGTGATGTGGGATGTCTTTCTGTACACTTGAATGTGCTTTATTGCCATTTGTTAATAAAGAGAATGTTTTGTTCAATGGCAGGGCAGCTTGGAAGCAGGTGGGAAATCCAAGCAGAGAAAAAAAAAGGGGGGGGGGAGTCAAGCAGACTTTGCAAGCTGCCATTCAAGGAAGCAAGATGTAAAAGTACAGGGAAGCCATGAGCAATGAGGCAACACACAGATTAATAGAAATGGGCTGAGCTAAGTTGTAAGAACTAGTTGGTAATGAGCCTGAGCCATAGGCCAAACAATTTGTAATTAATATAAACCTTTTGTTTTCTAACACCAAAATGTGCACTGTGGCATATACATATCTGTACTCTCTTACACATTAATAGTGGTGATAATAATTTTAAAAGAACAGGTTGAGGGTGTGGCTTAATGGTGTTGGAAGAATCACATATTTCACAGTTAACACTTCTAGAACAACAGCCACTAAGGCAGTGAGGTATTTAGCAAGAAGCAGACAGTTCAGGGATCAGAGTCCAGAAAAGACCTGTACACACAAAGTCTCTGGGTGTCTCACAGCAATATAAAGTGACAAGTGAAAAAGGAACTGGTATCTACAGATAGGGAACAAAACCTTGATAGAAATCTCACACCTTGTATCATTAACTCAAAATATATCATATATAAGTAGCAAGCATAAAGCTATAAAACATTTGAGATAAAATAAATACTTTAGTGACTTGGCATTTGGCAGAAATCTTAGACATGACACAAAAAATGCACAAAGAGATCCAACAAATATGTACTTATAAATATGACTTTATTAGAGAAAAATCTATCAGAAATGTCAAGGGGGGAAAACGATGAGTGGAGATGAGAAAAAAATATTAGCAAATCACTTACCCAAAGAGTTTCAGACTATGCAAGGATTTCTTAAAACTCAATAAGAAAATGTAACTCAAAAGTGGGGGTAGGGACTTGGACAGACATTGCACAGAAGATGTAGTCATATGATAAATGGAAAAAAGAAAGAAAGATGCTCTGGAGGCTGGAGAGATGACTTGGTGTTTAAGAGTACTGGCTGCTCCTCCAGAGGACCCAGGCTCAATTCCCATCAGTCACATAGTGGCTCACCATGGTAACTCCAGTTCTAGGGATCCATTGCTGCCTTCTGGCCTCTGTGGGCACCACACACAAGTTATACTACAAATACATACATGCAAACAAAACACTCATATGCATAAGATAAATCTGATAAATCTAATAAAAATATATCATCAGGTTATTTGTAAACTTTTGTGCTTACACAGAGAAATACCATTTAGAATTTAAATGAAGGCTATTGATCCAATCAATAGGATATACCTCACAGATATTTAGTAGAGTGAAGAAATCGAATTGCAAAGGTTATACATTCTCAAAAAAGAGAATATAGCCTAGGGAGTGATTAATAGTGGGTTTGCATTAAAGAGTTCCTTGAGGTGACAGAACTTTGCTGCTCTTGAAGGCTACATGAATCTGTATATGTTAAATCTTCAAATTAAAGCAAAACAGTTACTTTTTAAAAACTTAATAAACAAGTAGTACAAATTTCTTTCTTTTTCCTTTAGTTTTTCGAGACAGTGTTTCCCTGTATAACAGCTCTGGGAGTCCTGGAACTCACTTTGTGGATCAGGCTGGCCTTGAACTCACAAAATTCTGACTACCTCTGCCTCCACCACCTGGCAAGTAGTTCTGTTATGCTCTGGTCTCAAGATCCTCAAAGAGACCACCAGAGATGCAAACTCTCTGAAATGCAAAAGCAAGGTTTATTGAGCATTGGCAGGGGCCTGTCACTAACACACCATCATAGTGATGGGGAAGAGGTACTTGTCCCTATGCAGGCTGGGTTTTAAAGGCAAAACCCACAAGAATATACATCAAATTAGGGGTCTTAGTATGGATACAATTCTGATTAATTTTTTTTTTTTTTTAGGGACTTTTCAGAATTCCTCTGTTATCTTAGCTTTCAGGTTGTCTGGTTGCTTGTCAAACCCATTTTCTATACACTATCTCCTGTGCTGAGACCTTCTGTGGCTATCAGATGGCCCTAGGCTATCTCCTGGGTTGTTTCAAGCTGGGGGTCAGGGATTTTTGCTCAAAATGGAGGCGCTTCTCTGGTTTTTCAGTACAAATTTATGATCAAACCTTTTCATAATCAATAACAGTAGAGAAGTTCTCAAGTTGGCAAATGGTATTTATCAAAACAGTACAACCTGAATCATGCTTAAAACATTACAGAATTCTCATGAACACTGGGACTTCACAACCTGCTGGTTATGTGGCTCAGTCTTGCTCTTCAGCAAAGGACTAGAGGCTTCAGATGATGTAACCCCACATGGAAGCCTAGAAAATGCCTACTAGATCCACCATGAAATCAGTGGATTTTTCTACATATATACAACAGAAGCATGAGCCACAGCTTCTGCTCTGAGAAACAACAGATAAAGCTGCAAGAAGACCTCAGGAAGATGTGAGTAAACGACTTTTGTCTTGAGGGGAAGGGGACTTCTGAAGGTGTTACAGTGACTGAATGCCCAGGGGTGCCTTTAAGCCATAAAGGAGGCTGCTTCCAGGGAGCAAAAGAAGTGCCAGTATTGTGGATGGTGGCTGTGGTGAAGGGAGCTTGATCTAGGAGACACCCCTACTTCACCCACCCCCCAGTCCACTTGTTTCATATACTACAACAGTTACAGAAAGGAAAGATCATTTGATTCAGTTTTGGAGGTTTCAGTCCATGGCCAATTGTCCCTATTGATTTTAAAACTGTGAACCCACCAATGGTGGGAACATGTTGTGGAGTGCAGCTGCTTACTCAGCAAGCAGCTAGAGCAAAAGAGGGTGGGCTTCACAATCCCCTCCAATGTCACATGCCAGTGGCCTAAAGACCTCTAAGCAGATCCCATCTTAAAGGCTCTGTCACCGCCTATTACTCTAAGGAACAGCCTTTGATACATGGGCTTTTAGAAGATGCTGAAATTTAGACTGAATGGCCCATACTTGAGCCCACAGGGCCCAGCAGCCTGGTTTAGATAATGTACTATGTGCTGACAAAGACAACGGGAGTCTTTCTTGGCACCAAAGCCAGGATACCAAGGGCAACACAGGGCAACACGTAGCCAGAGAGAGGCGGTTGCTCAAGTACACTCCTGGCTGTCATCCATCCGAAGGGCAGGAGATAAACTGTAATCCTCGGCTCTCCCAGAAGGTAACGCCACAAGCCCCAGCCCACTCTGGGTGGGAGGGGGAAGTAGGGGGGGCAGATACTTCTGACCTGGGGCTGCAGGAAATAGGTAAACCCCTTCTGGACGGTCGCAATGATTCCACTGAGCAGGGCCACTCACCTCATGATCTTGACCGGCCTGACTTATCCCCTGCCAGTGGCCCAGTCTTCCCCATCAAAAGCCTTTCTGTGGCACAGCACTGTGCAACATGGCCTAGTTGTTATAAAGTGCAGATGTTTTCATTTTTTAAAGAGGTTCTGGCTAAAAATACTCAAGGAATTAGTTGTTTTCATGGAATACAAATATAAACTAAAAATTTATGAGTCAAATTATATTTGACTATAAAAATATAAATTATAAAAATATATTTTTAAAACTATAAAAATAAATAATAGTCAAATGATCCTTTGAAATATCAAACAGAATCCAAAACCAAACCAAAACAAAAAACCCAGGCTGACCTACCCTATGATGTGATCATGGTCTAGACAGATCTATGAGTAAGTGTTGCAACTCTGAGGGTGAAGGCATCCCAGTAAGTAGGAGCCAAGAAATACTACAGTCACACTGTACAGAAAATGTCACACAAGAAATTTATTGGGAAAGACACACGAGGGTGGCTGCCTCTGCTCAGGAGGGCAGTGGAGAACTGAGCAAGAGACAGGTTTTATATAGGGTTTCTTGGGGGAGGTTTTCCAGGGTAGAGATTTCCAATGTAAGGACTAGTAGAATTTCAAGTCTTAGGCTTGGGACAAGCCCAGGGATAAGAATCTGAGTTCAAAGACTGGTAGGTTTTCTTTCTTTCTTTCTTCTTCTTTTTTTTTTTTAACACTTTTATTTTTATTTATTTTTAATTATTTGCCTTGGTGTTTGCCTGGAACTGGAACTACAGACAGTTGTGAGCTGCCATGTGGGTGCTGGGAATCGAACCCGGGTCCTCTGGAAGAGCAGACTGTGCCCTTAACCGCTGAGCCATCTCTCCAGCCCCCAGATTGGTAGGTTTTCAAACTCAGGGATTAATGAGGTTTGAAATCTGGAAGTGAGCTCAGACCTTCTGCCTTACACTATTTTCAGTAACTCAGAGTTCTCAAGAGGCATTTCGTTCCCACCAATCAAAATTCAACAAAATGCTAGTATATTTTTTAAAAAATACACTTTTGAGTCTTATTATGTTGCTCATGAAGGGACCAACTCTAGCCAGCCCAGCCATGGCAAACCTGGTTCTGGCAGGCCTTGCCCTTCTCCATTCCCTCGGTCTTGCTAAATCAATTACATTACATTCCTAAAGCTAGCCACAAAGGTCTATTTCCTTATTCGGACACTTCCTCCTGAGGCTGAATACCAAGACCTAGCTATCAAAGTATTAAAGTCCAGCAATCAAAAGCCCCCTTAAGCTCCCCTAATTAATATGCTCAATTCCCCCTTTTCCTTTATAAGCCACCATTTTCCTATGAGCCCGTGTGTCTCCTCTCTATCCAGAGGCAGTCTTTATCTCCCTTTGGGACAAACACTCCTCTCTTGTTCTGTCCCCTTCTCCTTGTCTCATATCGCTCTTATTCCCTGACCTTTATCCCTCTGGGGCAAATAAATCTTTGTGATGAGAACTTGGTCTTGGGAGTTCTGAGCTGACACTGATCCTTTCAGCCAAGGCTGTCCATAAACTCATTATTGAAGCAGCTGTCCCCTCTCACAACAGGACTGAACCTAACAGGGGCAGCTGTCACCCCCATCCTCATGCTAGGGGCCCCTTTGCTAAGACCTCTGCTTCATATTACCCCACCATCCTATGTTGACTGATACCTGGCTTTAATCAGACCCTCAGGAAGTACATCTAGTCTGGTAGCTAGTCAGGGTACTACCTGGCCACAAGCAGAAACTTCTTGATATTTTCAGTCAAACAGACCTCTGACACTACAACCACAGTTGTTGACCAGATGTCATGTGCCAATCATAAAATGATTGCTGTACCAGTAAGAGTCTATACCCAATCACATCAAAGTACACTTAACCACAGCTGGAATTACCTTGATCCTGATTAAAGAGAGCCTTTGAGCTTTACTCCAGGTCACCATTTTGCCTTTAAGTTTGACCCCAGCATGCTGGAATTTTTTATTATATGCTCTTGCTGACTGCACATGTGACTGGTGATCTTTTATGAGACTTCTCAGGGGCCCTAACAGTTATCCTCCCCAGACTCCTGAGTGCTAGGATTATAGGTGTATACAACCTCATATAGCTCAGTTTTG
The DNA here is from genome assembly GCA_004025045.1 of Sigmodon hispidus. Taxonomy (NCBI): domain Eukaryota; kingdom Metazoa; phylum Chordata; class Mammalia; order Rodentia; family Cricetidae; genus Sigmodon; species Sigmodon hispidus. Next base: position 55,859 of record PVIH01012419.1, read on the forward strand.
AATATATATAATTTTTGAATTTTTATGTATGAGTGTTTCACATGCATGTATGTCTGCATATTATGTGCATGCCTAGTGTTCATGGACGTCAGGAGTGAGATCTCTGAAACTGAAGTTACAGGTGATTGGTTGGCAGGCACTCTGTGGGTGCTGGGAACTGAATCCAGATCATCTGAAATAGCAAGTGCTCTTACTCACTAAACTATCTAGCCCTATCCACCCCACCCCTATCCCGGCCTTTAAAAGACAATGTCTCATATGAAGTTCAGGATCCCCCAAATCTGTTGCAGTCTTTAGGCCTCAGCAGCCTCCTGAGTGCTGGAATTATGGGTGTGACGTACCAGATCGGGCTCCATTCCTCCCTTCACGCTTAACAAGACTGCTATTCACATTCACAGCTACATCTTGATAAAAATAATTCTTTCTAGAAGAAACATTTGCCAGTTGCTGAGGAATGATTTTCCTGACACTGCTCAAACCCCATATTGGCCAAGCTAAAGAAAATGGTTTATTTGGAAAGCCTTCAGCCTTAAGAACCAGAATTAGATGAAGACCGTAGTCTTGGGGATCGGTAGTCTTCTTGGGCCTCTACGGAAAGTGTATGCTTCTGTTTCTTAGCAGTTTCATTCAAGGTTAAAGCCTTCCATCTTGAAGGGCAACTTTAGACACAGGATTTGAAAGAGAAGTGAAACAACAGGCTCTTTAGGACTGGATGTTCACAGGGTGAGACAACAGATGATCTGGGGAAACACTCTCCCCTGCAGGGAAGCTCCTTTAAGTCTGAAATACCTCAAAAGTGCTTCGGGAAGTCCCTGAAACGGATCAGATTTGCTAGGTCCCTCTTCCCCAAGAGTATTTAAATAGGAAAGACTGCTATCTTGGGCTGGAGAGATGGCTCAGAGGTTAAGAGCACTAACTGTTCTTCTGGAGGATCTGAGTTCAATTCCTAGCATCCACATGGTGGCTCACAACCACCTATGATGACATCTGGTACCCTCTTCTGTATACTGTATACAACTTTAAGATACCACCTTACACCTGTCAGATTGGCTAACATAAAAGACACAGATGACAGCCTATGCTGGAGAGGTTGCAGAGCAAGGGGATCACTCCTCCATTGTTGGTGGGGTAAGCTGGTCCAGCCACTCTGGAATACAGTATGGAAATTTCTCAGAAAACTGGGAATCAATCTCCCCAAGAATCCAGCCATACCACTAGTGGGCATATGCCCTAAAGACGCATGTTCGCACTCCAAAGGCATTAGCCCAACTATGTTCATAGCAGCATTATAGCAAGAACCTGGAAACAACCCAGATGTCCCTCAACTGAAGAATGGATTAACAAACTGTGGTACATCTACACAATGGAGCACTACTCAGTAGTAAGAAAAAATGATATCCTAAAATTTTCAGGCAAATGGATGGATTTGGAGAATAACCTCCTGAGCGAGGTATCACATACCCAGAAAGATAAGCAAAGGATATACTCACTCATTAGTGGACTTTAAACAAAAAGCAAAGCATGTTCAAGCTGCAAACCACAACCACTGCACTGTATAATATAACAAATAAATCTAAAAAAAAAAAAAAAAAAAAAAAAGATTGCTATCTCAGATCAGCCAAGTTGCCTGTGAAAAGTTCTGGCCAACAGAACCACTAGGAAAGGACCATACACCCAATGCATTGTCTCACCAAGCTGAACTTTGTTCTGTCCTTGGTTCCCTTATCTGGGAATGTTTGTAAATATCTCCCCAGGAAAAGCATGTTTCTGAGGAGTAATTCCTATTGATAACTCCATCAAAATATCCCATTTCCACCTGCCTATTGCATGTTAGAGTGGTCACATTTGACCTTCATAAGACCACATCTGACTTCATGATGCCACACATGGCCACGTAGAGCACACGGAAAGCACTGGAGAAACAGTACCATCTGCCATGGTAGAGGGAGCACTCTGGGTCTGCATCCATGTAGTAACTGAGGGCTCTTGAAGAGAGAGACACCATCTTCCTGAAGGAACTGTCTTTTGCTGCAACTCTAGTCTCAAATAACAGCAATCTTGTATCCTGCCACCCACTGATCTCACCTGGAAAGTGGACGGCAGCAACCAACTTGGATCTACAGATCTGTGCTTGTGCTGTGGTACTCTGAATGAGAATGGACCCCATAGACTCATATAATTGAATGCTTGTTCTATAGTTAGTGAAGCTGTTTGGGAAAAATTAGGTGTGGCCTTGTTGGAGGAGTTGTGTCACCAGGGTGGGCTTTGAGGTTTCAAACCCCATGCCATTCCCAGTTAGCTTCCTCTCTGCCTCACTCAGCTATTGCTTCCACAAAATGCCTGCCTGCCTATTGCCATGCTTTACACCATGATGGTCATGGGCTCCACTACCCTCTGGAACCATGAATCCCAAATTAAATGCTTTTTTTTTTTTTTTTTCCCCTGTAAGTTACCTTGGTCATGGTGTTTTGTCACGGTAACAGAAAATTAACTAAGAAAGTTATTCCCTGTTTGTCTACAGTGTAGCTATACCCTGATATCTGTAAGATGTGCAGTGACTTGCCAAAAACAAGAAAAAGAAACTTAAGTCAGGAGCTAAGGAGGTGGTTCAGTCAGACAAGCATACCTGTGCAAGCACTGAGGGCCTGAAATAGAACCCTCAGAACCCACACAAGAAGCCAGATGTGATTATGCACGCCTATACTTCCAGTAGAGAGGGGAAACAGGAGCTTGTTGGCCACTGCTAGCTCCAGATTCAGTGACAGCCATCTCAAGGGTAAGGTGGGAAGTGACAGAGTAGGACATTTAACATCTTTCCCAGGCACACACAACACAGAAACTTAGTTAAGGCTATCAAAACCTAATTTTGGTCACAGTTTTCTCAGATTTGCAAGACTTAACTTTTTACAAACTTTAAACCTGACTGACTAGTGTTTTTTTAGAAGTCATCATCCTTTCTGCCCATTGATTGGCACTCAGGCTCCTTTCCAGCATCCTTGTTGTCAAACGCAGCTTCAGGTCTGTATCCAGAGAACATTTTAGAAATATTATATGGAACTAAGGAAGGGGCAGTAACCCTGGGGACAGATGGATGACCAAACAGCACACTCACATGTTGTGTTACTGTGATACAGTGAGCATGTGCTCCTGAGCAAAGGTGAGGCTCCCTCAATGGCATTTACGGAACTTCTCAACACTCACAGACGCCCCTTAGCATCCATGAGGTCGGATCCCATGGACACCAGAATCTAAGGCTGCTCAACCCCCTTTTATAAAACAGCAATTTTTTTTTTTTAAAGCACACTTTCTTGAATTCTTGACATCATCTCTAAGATGACTTTTGTGTACATTATACACTGTGGCCAGGCTTGGTGGCCCATACCTTTAACCTCAGCATTCAGGAGGAAGAGGCAGGCAGATTTCTGTGAGTTTGAAGCCAGTCTGGTCTACACAGAGAATTCCAGGGCTGCAAGACCTACATAGAGAGACTCAATCAAAAAACTCAAAAAGCCAAAACCAAATCAAATCACAAGAAAGTGAAAGTTATATAAACAGTTGCTATACTAAAGTTCAGGAAGTATTCTTATGAATATTTTCCATCTCTGGATGACTGAGCCTACAGATGGAGAGGGCTGATCACACTCTGTAACACAATGGTAAGCTCTTACAGATACTTTGGGTAAAACATTTCCAGTCCAGGAGATTTTTGTTAAGTTTTTCTTCTGCTTTTATTACAAGCATATAATATTAATTGGCAAAACACTGAATACAAGCTTCACTATCATGAAATCAAAACATTAAGCAATATTCCAAAAAAGATTTCAGACAAAAACTAGCCACTGATGGTACAAAAATTACACACTAACACAATCATAAAAAATGTAAACTTTCAAATTAAACAGTCAACAAATCTGAATCTGCATCACTTCATACACCATGACAATTGTTAGCTGTGGCTGCATTCCATGGTGAGAGCTCAGGTGCTGCTGCTATCTGTGACCTGATGTTACCTTCACTTGAGAAAAATGTGTCTGGTGCAAGTTGAGAGCTGGAACTGACATGCTAAAGTGACACACGTCTCTTGTGGGCACACTTCAGTTATTTCTCCATGTGTGTCCTTGAATGAGAGTAAGTGACAACAGGAACGCTGTGAGTGAGAGCAACAGCCCCACACCGGAGCTGTTCCTGGTACTAATCCCTGCCTAGAGGAACACAAGATATGCAGACTGTGGATCAATTAAGTGATTTCTCTAATCTATGTATCCAGTTTATTTACTTGGTGTATTTAATATCAAGGCAGAGAAAACTTTTGTTTTCATGTTAAGGTCACATGCGATGTGTTAGAGTCTAATGATTTCCTGAGAAAACAGCCATTGTGTGTGTGTGTGTGTGTGTGTGTGAGAGAGAGAGAGAGAGAGAGAGAGACAGAGAGAGAGAGATTGAGATAGATAGAGAGAGAGAGAGAGATTGAGATAGATAGAAAGAGAGAGAGAGAGAGAGATTGAGATTTAGCTATCTGCCTTAAATTTATTTGCTGTGTTTTAAGAACATATTCAATATTCATATACAAATTAGAACTCAGCTGGCTCATTCTTGGAACATCTAATCTAATGATACATTTCAGAGCACTGTGATACACCACCCTGTATGCCCTCAGAAACAAAACATGCCAGCCCCCAAAGATTCTGATGCAGGCATTGGGGCCAGCAGGTCTGTGAAGAACAGCACAGCTCCAGGTAGAGACAATAAAATCACAACCCTCAAGATGGCTCAGCCACAGACTCAGCTCAAGAACTTGTGTGTACCCACAGTACATACAAGCCTAACATGGTGCCAACCTTATCACTTCCTGCCTGGCTGCTTATCTTTTAATATTGATGGAACATAGCTACACACACACACACACACACACACACACACACACACACACACACACAAAATCCCAGTAACAGCATTCTTATAATAACAGTGAAAAAGGCAAAACCAAATAGCTGAATGCACAGATATTGAAATTCCACCTATATTCCCTTTCAATTTAGTAGAATCGATGCTAGATCACAATTTAAACATTCTAATAAATGCATGTTGGAACCTATTGCACAAAAGCATAAAAATTCTCTTCATCCCTATAAAAACATACAAACCAAAGGCTACAAAAAGTAAAAGAAGCTTGCAAAACATCTCACAATTTTATCTTATATGCCTGTAAATAAAGCTGGACCACAGAAACCAAACAACTGGATGGGAAAATATGATAGAAGGCTTAAAATAGAATAAATAATTTTATAAAGTTAAGTTTTCTTTTTTTAACCCCCCAAATCTTAAATTCAATATTATATATTCTATCTGAGTTTTCTATTTTTGTGAAAATGGTATTGAGTGAGACCACGTGCTGGGAGGCTGGTCCCGGGGCTGCCGGTTGCACGCACCCAATTTCAAGCATCGGCAGCTATGAAAGCAACTTCACAGGAGCTCTGCCTGCTGACAAGGCTGGACAGGACCAATCACTAACTGATCCTAGTGTTCATGCTGGAAAAATAAAATCTGGCCTTCGATGTCACGTGGAACTGGCAGGAGTGAGACAAGGCGCCCGGAAGCTTCCGTCTGACGCAAGCTCACTCTGCTTCATCTATGAGCTAGGTAAGGCTACAGGTCAGACCACAGGGCAGAAGGGCATCGGGAAACTGTCTGCAGTGCAGACAGGCGCATGACATGATGGAATCTTAGAAAAATAGGTATTTTTGCTGCTGAGGTTTATCAGGTTAACGTGGTGACAGAAGCAGGGCTGTTGGGGCAGTGGCGCCCAGCTAGGACATCAGTTGTGATGTCTGCCTCGCTGAATACTTAGATCTATCAACTTAGCACCATAGCAAAGTCAAGTGATTCTAAAAGTAGCTACAAAGTTACAAATATATATCATGAGATTATACAGCCATACTAAGTTTGATCTGAACTGTAAATTAACTTTATTTTAATTTGGAGGCTTCTAACTGTGTAACTCTTCTTTAATTTCACCACATGGGAAAATACCTAAATTCTAATGTAACTGCATTGTGAGAACACGGTCTTGCAGAATGCTTCAGCAGCACTTGTGTTCTGAGGTAGACAGGTAATATTTACGCATAAACCCTTGTATAGTAACTCTAGAAATGATTTGGATGAATAGCAAACTCAGGAAACTGAATAATCCAAACAGTCCTGGGCTTAAATAGAGAGGCGAATTTTGATCAATTCCAAACAAAGAGCTTGCTTTTGTTTTAGAAGGTCATACATTAAAGATTCAGTTAATTTGTATGTTTTATCCATAGTAACATTAGGTATCACGAGTCGCTGCTTCTGATGCTGCGTAAGTGAAAGAGGAAGTAGAAGAAAATGTGGGTGCTGATAAACCCACCAACTGTCAAAGCAAAGCCAAGAAAAATTCCAGTTGCTAAGGCGAAGGAGACTCAGAAAGCCTGACCCTAAGGGACAACACACACTAAGATCCTCATCTGCCCACCAAGAGCAGAGGTACTGCTGGGAATACAGGGTCCTACAATTCCCACGGAGCCTGAGAGGGCAGAAGTGGGAGACGTGACAGGGCACCCCGATTGATGAGGTCCCTGGGAACCCAAGGACAGTACCCCTTTCTCCATACTCTTACCTTCACACCCCTTAAGAGAGAATAAAGTTAGATATGCTGGCATCTTATTCTCTAATCCAACAAAACAAAAAAATTACATGTGAAGGAGACAGTTAACAAATGGTATCCTGTCCATGACCGGAAAAGCAACTTCGGCTGAACAGATTGCTCAGTTACCTTTCATGAAAAAGAGACCTAAGAATCCATGTTAACCCCATGAACAGGAAGGCAAGCCTGGAAATACCAACTACCAGAAACATGGAGGTTAGAGGCCACCTTCCAAGTCTCTTTACAAGGTCTCCCACAGGATGGCTTGTTCTGTTTATGATAAGCAATAAACGTAGCCACCATCACATCTTGCCAGCAAAAGGAAAAGAGGGAAAGGCAGGAACTTTAGTGATGGCCTTTCCCAAGAAAATTATTCCAAGAACTTTTCACCAAGCCAGCACTGCACTGGCCATACCACCTCTAGTTTGCCTTACTGAGGGTGCCAGAATTGCAGCTACATGCCATTGGGTCTTGCCTTGCCCAGCCAGCACAGGTCATCCATCATCCCAGGATGCACAATGCAAAACTCAAACTTGGGGGAATGAGCCTCTGCTGTACTCTAGATAGGAAATTAAACACCATGGCTAAATAATAGTATTACTGCAAGCCTCTTTAGGTATACTTTAAATTAAATTTTTATATATCTCTTAAGTCTTCAGAAAGCTAAAGGCAACATAAATATATACCATGAAAAGACTTTCAATAACTTAGGAAGGACTTAATGAAAGTACAATTATTTTTGAGGCTTATCAAGAAACCTAATCCACGAATTAAACCAAATGAACTCAGGTTCTCAAGACGTGGGAAGCAAGCAGAGGTGCTGTATGGCAGACGTGGTGTGGAAACGTGCCACTGTTTCACTTATTCTCGGGCCTGTGGGCCTGAAGCAGAGACGAGCAAACTGCGAAGTGTTTTCATCCTTTGTAAACGCGTGCTGGTAGTGTCTTGTTGGGAGTGGATTCTCTCATACAAAAGTTATAAATATTCTCTATTCAGAAATCTGGTCCACATGGCACCCAGAAGCAACATTCCACAGCACATTTTGCTGTGTAGAGCACTGGGTGTGGGCTGAGTCTGGCTGAGCTCACAGCAAGTCCATCTTGGGTCTGTAGTGTAGCAGGAGGGGCGCCTTCT